>CAUYRH010138152.1:0-14330 GCA_963574655.1 Perodicticus potto
CACTTGCACTAGACTGTTTATTGCAGCTCAATTTACAATCGCCAAAATGTGGAAACAACCTAAATGCCCACCAACCCAGGAATGGATTAACAAGCTATGGTATATGTACACTATGGAATACTATTCAGCCATTAAAAAAAAATAGAGACTTTACAGCCTTTGTATTAACCTGGATGGAAGTGGAACACATTATTCTTAGTAAAGCATCACAAGAATAGAGAAGCATGAATCCCATGTACTCAAGTTTGATATGAGGACAATTAATGACAATTATTGACATGGTGGGGGTGAGGGAAGGGGAAAGCAAAGAGAGAAAGAATGAGGGAGGGGTGGGGAAAGGAAGAGCAGAGGGGGGAAGGAGCGATGGGGGTGGGGTCTTGGTGTGTGCCACACCTTTTGGGGGCAAAACACGATTGTCAGAGGGACTTTACGCAACAAATGCAACCAGTGTAACATGGTTTCTTGTACCCTCAATGAATCCCCAACAATAATAAATAAATAAATAAATAAAAGGAGTTTTGAGATGTTCTCTTGCAATTTAGAAAGGGTTGCTTACACACAGTTCCTTTCAAATATTAAGTTCTGACCGCAGAAGCCCCCAGGCCAATTAAAAAAAAAAAAACTGCTGAGAGTTTTTCAAAGGCTGCTTTATTTTCAGCACCATCCCTGCATGAGGGACACATAATTCATCACATGAGTATAAAGGTGCTATATTCTGCTCAGTGTAGCTTAGCTTCCCCAGGCATATAGGAAACACATGCTTGAAATGGTTGCTGCTCCTATAGACTGCATTGCACTCTCACCACTGTTTTAAGCACTGCTGGGGGAAGGAAGGCACCAGCCATGAGTTACTTACTGTGCCAAAGAAAAAGCCTGCGAGTTCTGTGTCAAGGTAGCTAATGTGTCTTTCTATAAATAGAAAATGATAATGGAAACAACAAAAATATGTGGAGACAAGCAAAATATTACCTGACTGGGGACATTTTTTTAGTTATCAGAGAAATCTTTCTGGCCTTTTCCATACAAGCTAATCAAAGCTTCAAACCAATGAAGGCTTATTCAGAAAGATTATTCTCAATGCCTGTATGAGTTGTTTTTGATTTCTCTCTAGTAAGTTCTTCCCACAAGGTTTGTTTTTACTTGTCTTTACTGAATGCTATTACTGTCCATACAACCATATTATTAAATCGTTTATTTGAATGTAGAGCACACAATTCGAGTGTTAGATCATTAATCTGAATAATGAACATAGAATTAAATTCCCTGGTAATTGGATCACATGAATTGCTTATTTAATCACATTATATGAATATTGTAATTTATCATTAAATCTAAAATACATGAGAATTCTGAATGTTTTGACACCCAACAATTAGTTCACATCATTTTAAAATTGTGTATGGTATGTTGTCTATTCAAGTGTATTACCAATATTCTTGTGTACACAGTAGAGCAAGACTTGAGGTTTATCCGTGGTTGGGTGGGTTTCCCAGTCACTGTCTGGGATTAGAAATCCTCACCACATTCCCATACGTTCCCATTATTAGAGACAGTACAACACATGTAAGTTCCTCATGAATATAGAGTAAGCTATGAACAAGAACAAAGGAATATTGTATCGCTACAATAAGGCATCCCCAAAGAACTGCCTCTGCAGTTTCGGGTATATTCTCAGGAGCACAGGTGGGGAGCAGAGAGAAGCCTCCTCACCTAGGTGCTGGCTGAAGAGCTTTTATTTCATTTGAGGAAGCAAAATAGGCCCAGGATGCCCCTGTCTTCTACGCTCCTTTGGGTTTCACTTTCCCCCACTTGAATAAAAAGAGACAGCTTTCTCACCTTTCCCTTTTCACTCTTTGCTTCCACTGTCTAATCATCAGTCATCACAATTGAAACTCTTTATCTCCCGGTTGGAGTTCTGTATCTGGTAGAAATGTTTCTTGAGCCTAAGCAGCAGTCCCTAAACTTTTCGGTACCATGGACGGGTTTCATGGAAGATAATTGTTCCACGGAGCAGGGTGGTGGGGAGGTTAGTTTTGATATGCGTCTCCAAGCAATCGAATGACTACGTATTACGGTCTCTATATAGTCAAACCTCTTTGCTAATAATGATCTTTATTGGTAGGCACTTCCCAGCACCAGCGTCACAGCCTCAGATCATCAGGTGTTAGATTCTCTTGTAAGGAACAGCGCCATGGATCCCTTCCCACATTGTCTACACTAGGTTCACACTGGTTTGAGAATCTGTGACGCTGATCGGACAGGAGGCGGAGCTCAGGGGGTGACTGCGGTGATGGGGAGTGGCCGTAAACACAGAGGAAGGCTTGTTGGTTTGCCCACCACTCACCTCCTGCTCTGTGGCCTGGTTCCTAACAGGCCACAGACTGGTACTGTTTCACAGCCAGGTGTTGGGGACCACAGGCCTGCAGAGTACGAAGGTTTGCTATTTGCCATTGAACTAGTTGAGAAATGGCTACAACCAATTAACTCGGAAATTAAATTCAGTGATCATACTAGTGGCACAGCAAATTAATGGAGATTTATCTTATGTGCACAACGGCTTGTGGGTTGTAAATCCTAAAACATGCATTTATAGCCTAAGGCTCCTCAAAGGTAAATTCCTCTGCGTTTTCATTATTTTAATGTGTCATATTACCTGAAGAAGTGGCTTCTAAAGATACTGGACAGTGTGGAAAGCCAGGGGCAGAGCTTGTTTTATAGCCACAATATTTATTATTAGTGTCACCAAAAGTGCTGACTAACCACGAAGAACTAGCCTAACTACTTTATGAAAGTTTGTTTAGAAAAAGAGAAATAGGTTACGATAATAAGATAATAATATTGATATCATCCAGACTAAAGTGTCGAGTTGCTATCACAGCTCATTGCAGCCTCAAACTTCTGGCCTCAGGCGATTCTCCCATCTTGGTCTCCCAAGTGCTGGACTAACGGACGTGAGCCACTGTGCCCAGTCTCTAAATGTTTTATATTTTTAAAGACCTTGTCCACACTTCACTGAGTGAAAGCTCACTGAAGCTACAAGGACTAGAGGACCAGGATCAACCCCTGGAAATTTATTTATTATTCCAGAGACTTAACTGGAATAGGAATAATATCAGTAATAATCTAAAATGTTTGTTGGAAAGACTCCATGTAAACCACTTCACACCGGTCTAGCTCAGATCGATGTCATGTGAGCTGATTACTTTTCTGCTTTGCTCCTTTTCAGATTTACACAGTGGCTCAGTTCCTCAATCAGATATATTCATTATACAGTTGGATTATCCCCTATAGTCAGAATGAGCTTTTAAGGGCTTTTAACTCTGGTTGGGTATGTGACAAAGGTCCCACCAGTGCAGAGGGACGGATTCACTGAGAAGGTCAGGGCTGCGGGAGTGGTCTCTGCGAGCATCAGTGCTCTGGGTGGGGGAGCGGAGGCAGGACCCACAGGGCTGGCAATGGAAGACATGGCTTCCGCCTCCAACTGTGCTGGTGCATTAGGAGCAGGGATTTTTGTAGAGTGGACTTGACCCGCTTTTATGTCTTGGCTTTGCTCAAATAGTCTGTGGCTTGCTTCTGTCTTCTATTTGGAGTAACACCAAATCTCAGATCTGTAATGTCAAGATGGGTGAGAGGAGCCCAGCAGGAGCAGTCTGACTGCAGAAGGGGAAAGGGGTAGGAGAGAGTGGGGAGAGAGGGAGGACGGCAGCTGGGGGGAAACACGAGGAAGAGAAGGGAGAGGACACAGGGAGGGCACGGAGAGAAAGGGCAGGGGCTGCCGGGAAAGGAGAGGCACTGGAGGGCAGGGAGAGGCGCCCTGTGTAGACAGATTGGTGCCCAGACACGGCTCTGCTCCCCCGGCCCAGGAAACCTGGGCAAGCTGCTTCCCCGACTAGACCCAAAGTACCTCTCAAGAGGGCTCATCGTATCTGCCTCAGAGGGAGGTTGGGGAAAGCAATTCAGACGATAGATACATGCTGGTTTAGTACTCAATAAATAATAGTGGCAATGATGATGGGTCACGCTGATGATGTAATGATGGTGATGTAGGACAAAACTAGAAGGCTTTCAGGAATAAGAAAAGTGGACAGATGAGGAAGCAGGGAGTCAGAGGTGGGGAAGTAGAATATGAGGAATGAAAAGGGAAAATGGGGACATAGAAGAGAGATTTGTTTGTGAACATCAGGTGGGCTTCACTGAAGCTTTGCCACCAGCCCCCCCAAAGGACCCCGTCCCGTTCTCATTCCCATGGCCCTGCCCCTCCTCAGGAGTTTGCCATTTACCTCTTGACTGGTTGGCAGAGGTTTGTGACATGTGCTCCCCCGGGTGTTTTCCTTTTGGAGAGATGGAAGTGCATCTTGCTCTTGAGTCTTTTGGTAGCAGGAGCTGAAAACTTAATTGGAGACAGAAACCAGGACCCTTAGTTAAGCTGATGGGAGATGGATATACACTTACCCTATTTCGTATATCTTTTCAGAGAAGATTAAAAGTAAAGAGATTATTCCTGATGCCGCTTTCTCTCACCCATCAATAAGTCCCCCACATTTATCTCCACAACATGCACTACATTCACCTGCTTTCTCTCCCTACTGCTATCTTACGAGCAGAAAATTTCCATAGCGACATTTGTTTCCATTTTTATCCCCTTCAGTCTTTCTCCAAGGATAAAGCCCAGCCCCCAACATTAAACCTCTCCACTGCCCGTACTTTGCACCACGTATAAAATCTAAACCCTTTCTTCTTGTTCACAAAGCCCTACATATTTGCCCCCTGGATCTTTCCAATTTTATTGTACTTTTTCCTCACAATTTATCCTCCAGCCATACTCAGGATGTTTTTCTCTATGTTCTCGAACTTGTCAAGTTTTGTTTTTTCCCCTTCAGGGCCTTTTGAATGGCTGTTTCTTTTCTTTTTTCTCTTCAGAGTCAGATTCTGGCTTGTCATTCTGATTTTATCTTAAAAGTCCGAGGGGCTTTACATTACCACTCCACGAAAAATGCATCCAATCTTTTGGATCACAGTACAGAATTTCATTTCTTTCCATGGGCTCTTCTCACTTCCGGTTTTTCTGATACGTGGGCAGATGTGTGTATGTGTGTCTCCCTGCTCCTAGAGTTTTAGCTATAGGAGAGCAGAGGCCTTGCTCATCTTATTCACAAAGTCTTTCTCCAACGCCAAGAGATGTGTCCAGAATATAATATGAACCCAATAAATATTTTGGTAAATGCTATTGAATTAAAGATTCATCCTCTGAATACAAAATCCTTGCCAATATTTCACATTCTTTATTGGTAATTAGCATTCTGTTCGAGCCAATAACTCTGAAAGCTTTCCAATACTGCCCTAATTTGGTAAATTAATAATAAGTAAAATTTGCTAAGTCAATGATAATAAAAGTACCATGAAATACTATGTAGAGAAAAAAATTAATGATTCAGTGTGCAGTTATCCCAACTCAGTTTAAGGCATCCATCTGCTCTGGGGTGAAGTTAGGGTTAAAAGTGTTAGGGAAAGAAAAATTACATCGTTTATATTATGACTTTTAAAACAGGACCTTACAGCCAATCAATGGCTTTAAAAGACAGAGAGACTATTGAAAGAGAAATGATTTTCTAAATTTCTAACAGCTCCCATTGAATAGTTCAAAATGCCAGGCCTGGCCAAACTAAATCAGAACATCTTATTTAGGAGCAATCCATGATAGACAAGGAGCAGAAGTAAAGGAAAAGTCTGTTTAATGTAGCCCCAGACACAGGAAAGAAAGAAAAAGGACATGGGAGGTAGAGAGTCAGAAATTCATCCTCTTCCCTTCTTTGGTCTGAACTCTAGAGCTGCAGAGGTGCGCGTTACACAAGCCTGGGGACCACCACAGTACGTGTCCTCTGGAACTACAGAGGTGCGTGTTACACAAGCCTGGGGACCACTCACAGCACGTGTCCTCAGGTATCTGCTCTCTTTGTTGAGGAAATCCTCCTGTAAGGAGGTGCTGGGGAACGTGGAGGGGTGGGCTTAAAGCTTCCAACACAGCCAGCAGGGCACACTGCATGGCCAGATGGACGAAGGGTCCCCAGCGCAGGAGAAATCCTGCTTCAGTGTCTCTGTGGGTTGAGTTCTGAAGTGAGAGCAGCCTTCAGCCCTTCCCTGGGGCCCACAGACTTGGCAGTGAGTCTGCAGTTCCAACCGGGGAGAGCCAAGAGGAGGCCAAGGGAGCAGGCAGGACCTGGGCCACAACTAAACAGAGAAAAAGAGAATCTAAGTATACAGACCCAGAGGGGTCCGGAGCTGATGGTGGCGGGAGGCTCCAGAGAGATGGGGCTGGTAGCATTTCAAAGGCATTAGCTAACACACAACAAAGGAGTAACAGGACGAGTTGCCTCCTTCCTCCCCTTACCAAGAGAGAATATAAACATTTTTCCATACACTAGGCACCATATTTGAAAGGATCAAGAGAAGAGACTGAAGGCGGGTGGAAATATTCCTAAAGGACTGGGTAACTCCTAGGTGCCTCCTATAAGTCATTCCCTCAAATGCTTTTTAAACTTAATTGGATCCAATTTCTTCCTAAGAAATTTACCATGCCATGTATGAGGCAAAAGCTTTGAAGATTTTAGAAAAACAAAAATGAATCTATATTTATTTATACATCTGAAAGTACTGTGAGTCTTTTGTAAGCTATTCTGTAGTGTTGAACTGAAACTCATCTCTTATTCTCATGCCTTGAGAGTTGACCCAATACAAATTACCTTCTCTAGAAAATATGAGACTACTAATATTAGCACAGAATCTGATTTCTTAAGTTCATCATTATTTTCATAAAAATGTGAAAGAATAAATTTAGGAATACATTTAATTATTTGAGCTAAATATTAAATTTAAGAATATATGTGCAACTAGAAAACTATACATTTTTAAAATTTCTAAATAAGTTTTCTGATTATAGAACACGTGGATATTAGGAAAACTTGGATAATATACTGTGTATTCATAGAGATATACACCTTAAAAGTAGTTTTTAATGTGCCTATGATATACAGTGCCCATGCAGAGGGTGCCAAAAAATGTATAGATATTTTAAGAAAGGAAAAAATATTGTAATACATTTGTAATACTCAAGTCACATTTGACTTTGCAATTACAAAAGGTGCTCAGTGTGACTTGTATTCATTTTTTGTTATCAGAGTATATTGTGTATTATAATTAAAATATAGTTTTTCCTTTCTTAAAAAATATATAATTTTTTTTGTACTCTCTGTATAAGTTTTTGACCATGGCTCTAATGATGGAGATAAACTTATTAGAAGATTTTTTTCTGTTAGAAATAATTTTGTTTATATGTCAAATTTTACGTAAATTACCGAGTCGGTCTACAATTATAACATGTTAACTAGCTTATGTAAGAATGAAAGTGTAATATTAATGATATATCATTACCATCTAGTATAACGTTAAACAATGGGGACTTTGCTTCTTTCCAAAGTGTTTTCAAGCATCTGCTTTCAGCTTCTATATAAAAAGGAATGAGATTTGGAATATTTTAAGCTTTGAAAATAGTTATAAATGTGAGTTTTTCCCATATTCATATAGCTCATTTTTCCAAATTGAGTTTCATTGTCTCTGATAAAAGATTTTTATTTGGGGAGACATTTTTGTGGGGGAGAGGAGGTTCAGAAATAAGACCATCACATGTTTATGTGTCTAAAAGTTGAAAACAAATCTCCAAACATAGAACAAGTATTTTGACTGCTTTACTGGTGTGGGATTTTTTGATTAAAAAATCATTCGTGAAGCTTTAAAAAAACTACAATGTTCTGTCAAACAGGCACATAGGATTATAGATTAAAAGTTAATCACTCCATTGGTACTAATTGTTGGATCTTCATATAAAAGTACTTTAAGAGTTGGTTTGGATATTAAATGAATTTAAAAGGGAAGTGAATTTCTTAAAAAAAATTGTATTGAATAAAATATGGTTGTCCTTGTAATTACTTTTAAATATTGAGGGTAAATCTGAAATAGCATAGCTGAGGCTGTTTCTTAAGGAGCAAATTATTTAGAAAATAGTCTACACGTGTGTAGGGTAAGGAAAGACTTATTAGTGGACTTCCTTTGTTTGATTTCTAAAAGGAAATCATCTTGGAGTGATAGATGAATTAAACACTAATTTTAAACTATGAAAATTAGTAATAAATTATAAAGCAGTTTGAAGTAATTTTACAATGTAATGACAGATTCTAACAACCTTCAACACAATATTAGGTTTGTAGTGTAACACTCTCCGTTTTTGCTTTCACCAATACATGGCTTTCATTAAATACTGCACAAGTCTCTAATTGTCTAAGAGAGTTAATTGTCTAAGCTTATTTGAAAAGCCAAAAATTGCTCTCAAGAAATAAAAGCATCAATAAAGGGAATAAAGACACAGATAAGAGTCTGGGCTTTAATTTAAAGAGAAGAGAAGAGTGTTGGGCAGCAAACAAAGGCAGTCGGTATTGGTTTGAACAGCTACATGTTTTTTTCAATGTACCACTTTGGATCAGTTTAAACCATTTCAGATATGAACAAGGACTGTGATCAGCTCATGAGTGAAACTCGTTAAATTACGTGCCTAGTGCCTTAGCCATTCTACGACACTGGGCATTTATTTACATGTAGGCGGGATGCACTCAAAATTTACTGATCCCAAATCATTTTTTGTCTTTTTTATTTAATTAACTTTGTATTACATCATAACTGTGTACATTATGCTGTGTACAATGCTGATTTGATATATAATGTGACATGCTTAAATCAGACTAATTAACATAACCACTTATTAATTGTGGTAAGACATTTATACTGTAGTCTGAGTAGTTTTGAAATGTACCATCAGTTTACAGATTTACCTCAATTCTAATATAAATATTAGCAGAAATTGCTTCACAACTGGATAAATGAATTCTAATGTTCTTTGAAAGACTGAATATATAAAAATGGCTATGAAATATTTTTATACTACCAGATGTAGAAATGTATTTAAAACAGTATGCAGCATATTGCTATAATGAGGATTGACAGACAAATGAAAACTATAAGATAATACAAAAATCTAGTCCATTTTCTTTTTTTGTTTTTTTTGTTAGAGACAGAGTCTCACTTTATCGCCCTCAGTAGAGTGCCGTGGCGTCACACAGCTCACAGCAACCTCCAACTCCTGGGCTTAGGCGATTCTCTTGCCTCAGCCTCTCGAGTAGCTGAGACTACAGGCACCTGCCACAATGCCCGGCTATTTTTCTGTTTTGCAGTTCAGCCGAGGCTGGGTTTGAACCCGCCACTTTCGGTACATGGGGCCTGCATCCTACTCAATGAGCCACAGGCACCACCCATCTAATCCATTTTCTCTCATACATAAAGTTTTTGTACATAAAAACATGGCCACACATATTGGCAGGAGAAATCAACAAATAGTATCTATTAGAAAGATTAAAGGCAAGTAGTTATCTCAAGATTCACACACACTGTCAGTTAAAGAGAAAGTAGTTTTGAAAAATGTATCACTGTTAATAGCTGAATATATATCCTTGATGTTGTTTTCCATGAGCATGCAAACAGCCAGAGAGACACACACGTGTGCACTCATGGACATATACAATCATTCATATTCTGTGTCCTAACTTTCTATGGTCCTTGCCCCCACTGACTTTGTAATTCCATTTTCTATTCAGGGTGTGAGCTCGTCTGTGTCTGTGTGTATGTGTGTGACCTAGCAGACCCACACAATACAGAGGCAAAGAGTTAGTGAAATCCATCTAGGTGCTTTTTCTTTATAAAGTTTCAAGTACTCTTAACTTAGGACTTCATTTAACCTATATTTAAATGCCTACCATGTACTTAACAGTGCTAGGAATTATTGACACAAAGAGAAAATATAATCTCATCAGTAGAACTAATAGCAAAATCTATTGCAAGTGAAATTTTCACTTTAAGCATTGGTATCTTTTCATTAAGAAAAGGATGGTATCTTTTAGCCATGAGTGCTCAGAGGAAACATTTTAATGCAATTTTTCATATAAAACTGAGAGATACTCTCCAGTCTAGTACTCTATAAAAATTTCAGGGTCATGAAAAAAAAAAGAATGTCTAAGAAATGGTCACATATCAGAGAAGAGTAAATAAATGTGATGACTCAATGTAATATGGCATCATGAACTGGATCCTGGAACAGAAAGAGTGGCATTAATGGAGAAACTGGGGAATCCAAATGAAGTCTAGAGTTTAGTAAAGAGTATTGTACCAAAATTAATGTTTTACTTTTGACAAATGTAAGCTGGGGAAAGCTAGATGAAGGGTATAGGGAAACTCTTGGAATCATTTTTGCAACTTTTTCGATTATTCCAAAATAAAAAATTTATTAAAAAACAGTCAACAGGGCAGTGCCTGTGGCTCAAAGGAGTAGTGCACTGGCCCCATATGCCAGAGGTGGAGGGTTCAAACCCAGCCCTGGCCAAAAAACTGCAAAAAAAAAAAAAAAAAAAGTCAACAACGATGAAGAACAGAATGGAAGTTTAGTATTTTTGAGTATTTTCTATGTACCCAATATTGTACTGTGTATCTTATATACATAATCCTAATTATATATTGCACAACAATACCAAAGGTTTATACCATTATATCTTTATTGTACTAATGAGAACTAAAAATTAGATCCCAAACTCATTTATTCACTCTTCAAATGTTTATTACAACACCAACTGAGTGTTGGGTGTTGGTCAGAAATTTTAAGATACAAGACTTGAAAGATACAGACCTTGATGTTAAAGGACGATGAATGCTCCAGAAAAACAAAGAGTACATAGCTCTGAATGTGATAAAAATGAAAATAAGATGAAATTGAGTCAAGAAGGAGGAGTCTAAAAGGTTCCTGTGAGCAAAGGAATGAGAGGTCATGCTTCATTTTGGAAAGAATTTTGAAGGTTGAGTGTAAGTCCACCAGTGGATTTGGGTCAAGGAGCAAGAAGAATTTATGTTAAAGGCATGAAGTATGGGAGAACTTGGCCTGTGTGGAGGACCAGGGTCTTGTGGTTGCAAGGTAGAATATGAAGCTAAAGAAACATGCAGTTCAAGAGCCTTCTGTTTCTTTCTAGTAGCTTAAATTATGTTCTGAAGTGTGTGGGAAAGCAGGGTTGGCCTATTGCCAGAGCTTCAGCCTGACCATTGCAGGGAGGGGACATTAGAAATAGATACGGCAGAGACAGGGCCACCTGTCTGCTGCTGCATCCGGGAGCAAATGATGTTGTAGCAGGTGTGTCTTGTTCACCTTGTTCCTGTCCACATCTTCACCCATGTTTGCATTTGGGACGTTCTACCCAACCTATCATGAGTATGGGAAAGCTACTTTCCCTTGCCTCTTCAGAGAGCAATTGGTTTATAATACCATTAAATTCTATACAGAAGGCCTGCTATGCTGTGTGAAAGAAGCAACCATCATAGGTTAACATACAGTATTATGCTGTCTAGTTCTCCCTCACACTGAATCCTCTGAAGAAAAGCGTGCAGAACAGGTCATTTATGATTGGCGAGACAGTAGAGGGGATTGTATGATGCCTGGTACATGAGCCTTCTTTTCTTTAATGTCATAACTGAAAGTCCAGGGATGCATTAGGGCCTGAGGGATAAGATATGAATGGGGAAAGAACCCAAAGAAACAGAGCTACTAAAAAGATTCCCCTGTCACAATGTTTTTGAAAGAAAACCAAAATTGAATAGCTGGATTTTTGGATTTGCGAAAGTCAGAGGAGCAAGAGGTATATAGAGTATGTTGGGGAAAACTTGATGAATTTCCTTGAGTAGAGTCCTCAAGTATGAAAAGTAACATGATGTGTGTATAGGTGTGTGTTTGTGATGAGACAGAGGGAAAAATGATCTATCTGTCTATCTATCTATCTATCTATCTATCTATCTATCTATCTATCTATCTATCTGAGTTTTTAGCCTTTATGGTTGTAAATGAAGTAAGCTAAGTAGATTCACATGTGGTTGTGCAAAAGGAATTAGAGAAATGACATCCCACATGAGCAGTTCAAGATAAAACAAATACTTTTGCTTGAAACATCTGAAGTATCTTTATAAGTGACACAAAGGTGTGTCAGTTTTGCATTTTTAAACAATTTTGGAGCTAGGGATAACTGCTTTGGGGAGGGGAGAGAGAGACAGGAGAGAGATTTGAGATTGATTAATATGGATCCAATCAAAGAAAGCTAGTGATCTCATGTAGTTTACAAAATTCAGAAACAGAGTAAGCCCTAGACACAGAATGTTTGACTGCACCATCTTGGTGATGAGGCTGCAGAATCCCTGGGTGATTCCAACCAGCTTGCACTTGCTCAGCATTTTCTAGGGAGCTCACTACTAGGACATGGAGCTGCTCTGTGAAGGGACACAGGTAATGTAGAAAACCATGTATTGGTACAGGTAGAGCTGGAACCCGGATCAGGGAAGAAGAGGAGGATGCCATTTAAGTATAAGTTCTGGGAGAGCCAAGAAACAGATGCCACCTGTTCTCCTTAAACCTCAAGGCCAAACTTCAATGAGAGCAGAGTTGTTTAATATTCAAGTGTCCAGGCCATCTCTTATAATTATATTATTTGTACTTAAATTCCTTTGCAATTTCAAACATTAAATGTCTAACTTCCTCTTCCTTCCTATTTCTTTTCCTCGCCTACCCTCTTTATTTCTTCCTGTGTTTATGAGATGTCACGGTATTGCATTGAAGTGTTTAAATATGAACTGTGTCTTGTCAAACAGATTAGGTTGGTATTTGATTTGTGGAATCTTTAGACATGAAAGGTAATCCAGTATTTAAACTTTTTAGGTGTTTCAATGTACTGCTTAAGTTGGGGAAATAGACACTATATAAACAAGGCTTTATTTTCTTACCTATGCAGATTTATCTAAATACTTTAAGCAAGTATTTTTTTGTAGATTTCTTCAAACTGAACTTTGAAAATGGAACAATATTTTTAGGCATGCGAATTCCTGAGATTGATCTTCTTATAAAGACAGTGTCATCTATTTATCTATTTTTAGAGTTGGGATTTTGTACGTAAGTGTCTCCGAATATGTGCACCTATAAACCAAAAGTTGCAGAGAAACTTACATACTCTTGAAATTTCTCCAAAAATGTTTTTATTGGTTTTTAGCCATGTCCATATCTTCAGGGGAAAAAAGGCATAAAAGGTAAGAAATGGGATTAAGCACCAAATGTATAAATTGAAAGATATGAAATACATTTATTGGAAAATTAAGGACCTCAGAAACAAAGTTCTTTCCTTGGTGGTGGTCATCTGGCTACTGACTAAAGGTAAATTCTGACTGTGTAAACTCAATTTCACGCTAGCTGAGTGTTAGTTGCTCAGGAGTCAGACGGTAAAAGGCATTTTGTCTGAGCAACTGATTTTAGGAGTATGTTCATGGAATTAACTAGCAAGTCTCTCTTTCTAAGTCACTGCTTTGTTTTTACTGAAACTGTACATCTTTATTCGATGACAATATTTGGACACCCTGCATGAGCAGCCAATTCACTAAGTTGGTCTGGTCATTAACAAATCACATATGCCTTTGGAAGAAAAGTTTGGAGGAAAGGAAGGAAGGATGTCTCTTCCAAAATTTGAAAATAGAAAATCCCACCTCCTTTCCTTGCCAATGCTCAAAACTGAGTGTGAATTTGGTGGCTGCTGTACTGTTGTGGGCATGCATCTTTGGGCCGGGGTGCCTGGTTCAATACTCACATGTAATTTCCCTAGCTCTAAACTTAGGTTTTTTGTTTTGATACGGTAATCAGCAGAGAGGCTGACAAGGTGGTTTGACAGTGTTAAAAGGTGCAAAAAAAGACTCTTTGTGTCATATTTAAGGATTCTTCTTTTATTTTTATAACTCCAGACTAAGTAGTAGATTTTAAAGAATAAATATTTTTACTTTAAATCTGATTATGGAAAAATGTATCATTCAGAAGAACCTCTGCATGTGTCAACATAGATGGCTCTAGACTACAAATGTTCAATGAAAAAAAGCAAGGTGAAAGAATTCATATAATATTATGTAAATTTTAAAATAGTAATTTTTTTTGTGACTACATATATAAATCAGAAAAATACACTGACACTCATGAGAAGGATGAAATGAACTCCAGTGACAAAATAGGAGAAAATCTATCCTAAGAAATCCAGAAAATGTTACTACTTCTAAAATTCAGTATTATGCTATTTTTGGATCTTTTCTGAATTTTGAAATATGTAATAATCAAAAATGTAAAAAATTAGATATGAGGACAATTAATGACAATTAATGACCCAGTGGGG
>CAUYRH010138158.1:0-30740 GCA_963574655.1 Perodicticus potto
TCCTTGAGTAGTTTTTGTCTTATTTTCATGTCTGAACTCCTTTTTTTCTTTCCAGTAGGTACTCAAGAAGGAGTATCTCCTGTCTTAAATACCTTGTTAAGTAGATGGCATTGTTTATTAATACAATATTCTTCCTGTTGGAAATGCTATTAGGCATGATTCATCTTTATATTTCCTTAGTTTTTAACATTTATTAAGCAAGTTTGATGTTGTTTTATCCTGGCTACCAGTTAAATTCTATCTCTTATAATTTATTTTCCAGTTGAGTTTCAGTTATTCATTCTTTTTCTGAAATGATATCCTCAGCTGTTTTAAATTGTGCTAAATGGGGTATTTTGTTTTCACAAGCTAGTAAAACAATATTCTCATAAACAATATTCTCATTGTGGCTGGATTTTAACTTTTTAACTTTCAGAAGAAAACCTTATATCTAAACCCTTGAAATGTGTGTGTGTTTGTTTAGGTGTATATGTGTGTGTGTATTTCCTTCCTTTAAAAAAGCTTGGTTATAAGGCTGGGCACAGTGCTCACGCCATTAATCCTAGCACTCTGGGAGGCCAAGGCTGGTGGATTGCCTGAGCTCATGAGTTCAACGCCATCCTGAGCCAGAGCCAGAGACAGACCTTGTCTCTAAAAAAAATAGCCAGGCACCTATAGTCCCAGTTACTTATGAGGCTGAGGCAAGAGGATCACTTAAGCCAAAGAGTTAGAGGTTGCTGTGAGCTGTGACACCATGGCACTCTACCGAGGGCGACAAAGTGAGACTTAGTCTAAAAAAAAAAAAGAAAGAAAGAAAGAAAGAAAGAAAACGGCTTGGTTATAGGGTAATTTAGTAATCTCCTTTTAGAGACTTGATTTGGTTCTTTGTCACTAGCATCCCCTTTGTCACCTCTCGTGCTTTTTCAATATTGGTCTTTATTGATGCCTAAGAATATTTGTGATCTTTTGTCTTCTAAGAGGTGCATTATATTTGTGAGATTGGTCCCTTTGGACAGACTTTATAGGTACAGAGTTTTGTTGCTGTTTATATGAATTTGAGCAAGTCTTAACTTCTTTACTTTTATTTTTATGTGAGACATTAGGATAACAACCAAACATTCCCATAGGGTAGTTGTTAGGTATATGTATGATATGATGGATATAAAATGCTTAGGGCAATGCCTAGCATATAGTTAAGCATTCAGTAGATTTTTAACTAAAGTTGTCAACCTGGAGAACAAATATGCTGATTTCTCTTGCTTATGCCTTTTCTTCCAGATAACAGAACAGCTATTTTCTTTGCATTTTAGGATCTGTAGCCATTGGGTCTCTACCAACCGTGTTTTTAAAAATGTACCTTATTTTTTCACCTCTCTACTTATTTATAAACTGGGAGTTAATATACTTAAAGCTTATTACAGCTTCAAAGACCAGAAAGAATTAAAGAGAACTGTCAGTGCTTAATTGAGGAAATACTAATTTAGGAAATAATTTTTCCTATGATTTTGGGAATTATGAATCTCTTCTCTGGCTGGGATGAGAACAATAGAAATTTATTCTTCAATAAAATTGGGCATATAATATGTTTTGGTTTATTTTGTTGAAGTATAATATTAATAATCACAGCAAATCCTGATAATAAGGTCTAGGTACTCAAGCAAAATCTCTCCTTCCTACCGTCTCCTAATTAGCTGACATTTTAAGGTAGGATGGCTTTGAATGACCAGTCAATTGCAAAATAGGTTTTCTTTGTTCTTTTCATTCCCTGCTAATTGAGTTAGAATAATCACATCATTAAGGAGCTTCTATGAGCAGCCAACCCAGAGGAGGAGGTGGATGAAGGTGGGCCACAGGAAGGAGCATGGACATTTGAAAGCATGGGCATTTAAATTACTCTCCTTACCTTGTGACTGAGCGTATCAAGATATCAGGATTCTCTGGAATCCAGAAAGCCTCAGTTTTAGAATGTACCCTAATTAACCAATCACACTGCTTCTTTTAGGTGGCTCGAGGTTATAATCAACAAGAAGAAACTCTTGAGATTAAGAGAGATATAATATATAGTTAAGTTCATGCTATATACTTCCTTTATCTTAAAATTTGAGACTATTACTTGTTAATACCAAATAAAATACCTTAATGTCTTGATTACCTTCCAAAAACTTATGAATTAAAACATTTAAAAAACCTTCTAGAGTTTAGTAGAATTTTTTAAAAAGGCTTTCAGGGGAAGTGGCTTGCAGAAGGGCTGGCACTTAATGTTGGGAAGCATTGGGTGGATCCTGAAGTGTGAAATGTTTGACAAGCTTGGTCCTAAATTAGGAAAGATTGGTATTAGAGCTTGTGTCTGGGGGCTAAGTGAGTAGTTTGGTATACTTAATGTGTATATTGAGTGGGGGTGGCTGAAACTAGCTGGGGTATTGGGGAGAACATTGCCTCTTCCAATCCATGCCACTTATCCTACTTTGTCTTAAGTAATTCTGCAGTCCCTAATGCTTAATCTCTGTCTGCCTATGTGCCTAGGGAATGAGGGCCAGCTCGAAGTCTAGCTTCTGACTCTTGTCTCCTATTCTCTTACTACTTTACTATTCTCAACCAGTCCACCTTCACACACTCCCAATTGTGAGTCTGTTGGATGCATGTTTCTGGTCAGTGGGATGTCTGAAGGGGAGAGTATCCAGGGAGCCATACAAAGAATGGACTTTCAAGCCAAAAAATTCTACAAGCATGACCATGAATAAAGAACTGCAGATATTTGTCCTTCACCTAAGCATTTCATATTCATATTTGTTTAATTATCTTTTGGGGAAGAGATGCTTTAGCCCTTCCCACTTCTTCTTTTCCCATCCCTTTGTACTGTTAAAATTTCTGATTATATTTTGATCTGTGGAGAGAGGGATAAAGGAGACAGGAACACATGTCATGGAATCCCCTCAGAGCAAGATCACAAAGTAGGAAACAATGGAAAACTGGAGTCTTAATCAGGAATGACATTGGAGTTGATGTCTTAGGAAAGGCTAGTCCACAAAACAGTCTTTGGGAGTCTTCTACTGTCTATGCGTCTATAAAGAATAATCTGGACATCTCTGCATAGTTTCAGTGAGTATTTGAAACAGAGTCACTCTGCGCATAAGAAAATAGGACCATGACCCCATCTGGAAGCAAGTTTTACTAGGGCTCTAAATTAGGATCTAATCCAAATCCAGGTTAGGGACTAGGGAGGAAAGAAATCAGGACAGACAGTCAAGTAAAAGTGAATGCAGTCCTCCCTCCATATCCCCAGGTTCTGCATTCATGGATTCAACCAACCTTGGATTGAAAATACTCAGGAAAAAAACAACCACAAAAAATAACAATATGACAACAAAAATAATACAAATAAAAAATACAGTATAACAGCTGTCTACATGGCATTTATATTGTGTTAGATATTATAAGTAATCTAGGGATGCGAAAATGTATGGGAGAATATGTGAAGGTTATATGCAAATACTACATCATATTATATCAGGACTTGAGCATTCATGGATTTTGGTATCTGGTAGGGTGGTGGACTGGGAGTTCCTGGGAACCAATTCTTTACAGATATGAAGGATGATTAGACAAAGGCATAGGGTTTGCTCAGGTGCCAGGTGCTCTGCTGGTCTTGTCCTATCACCACACTGAAAATCTTCATAACCTTCAAGAAGATTCCTGTTCCCAGCCCCAGATAGCAGAGTCCAGTAATGTCCTTCCTCTTTATCCAGGAGCACAGGGTTTGATTCTGCATCTTAGGCATCCCCACCCTATCATCTTGCTGAAAGGAAAGTCTCCCTGAATGTTCTCAGACTTGATTTTGCTTTTCCTTTTGCCTACAGTTTTGAGTTTGCATATTTAGATCTATTTTGGTTCCCATTTGCTTGGAGACCAGCCTCAATGACTCAACCCAGTGACAAGGAAATAGGACAATATCAAAGCAGTTTAGCAAGTGAAGCGAAGTATAAAGAAGAAGAAATTAATTCCACATTAGTCTGTTACAATCTAGGGACCGTTTTAGATACTTGAAAACATTCTGTATAAACAAACTCAGATTTCTCTATCTGGAAACTTCCAAGGCTTTTAGATGGTAAGAGTGGAGACCAGCTATTACCCCTCTATAACTTTATCAGAGTGTGTGTGTGTATATTTGTGCACACGTGTTTGTGTGGGACAATATAGGAAGGGAAGTCACAAGAGGGTTAATAGCAAGGTGATAAACAGTTAAAGACCACTAACCAGAATTAGGAACTATGAGTATTGATACCAATGTTCTGTCTGGATTCTTTCACTGCTTCAGGTCTGGACTTGGGGAGAGCCACTCCACTTTTAGAGACTACCATCAGCGAGTTGTTAAGGAGGTGAAGATCTAAAGAAAGAATCCCAACCTCAGCCATGCTCTTACCAGTTCATTCATTCACAGGCATCAAGGAAACTCCTTTTCCGCTAGAGAACTACTGCAGATCCTACTGGGGCCTTATCAGAGTTGAACTCCAATTCCAGAGAGTTGAGGGTGAAACCAGAGCCTCCAAAAAGAAGAAAATAACTTCTATTGAGCCTCTGCCAGATGTCAGCTCCCTGCATCAGGACACATTATTGTTTCCTAATCCCCAAGAAAATTATTGTTTTTCACATATTTGGGCACCAGAGCCTTTAGTAGACTTCTCGGGAAATGCAGGAATAAAACAAAACCTCCTTGCCCTTCTAGCTGGTTTTTACTCACAGGAAAGCCATTAAATTTTACACATTAATCCTTTAACTCTGCAGGCTCCAATCCCCCAGGCCTCAGACCAGTACAAACTAAGATTGTTTATACAGGAATCAGGCTGCACAGCAGGAGGTCAGCAGCGGTGACCAAGCAAAGCTTTATCTGTATTTACAGCCACTCCCCATTGCTAGCATCACTGCCTAAGCTCTGCCTCCTGTGGGATGGGCAGTGGCGTTAGATTCTCATAGTAGTGTAAACCCTACTGTAAACTGCACATGTGAGGGATCTAGGTTGTGTGTTCCTTATGAGAATCTAATACCTGATGAGCTGAGGTGGAGCTGAGACAGTGAAGCTAACCCTGGGAAATGGCTGCAAATACAGATTATCATTAGTAGAGAGGTTTGACTGAACAGAAACCATAATAAGTCAATTGCTTGCAGACTCATATTAAGCTATCATTCCCCCACTCCAAGTCAGTGGAAAAACTGTCTTCCGTGAAACCAGTCCTTTGTGCCAAACAGTTGAGCGACTGCTGCTAGAACTGGCCACTTACTAAACTGATTTGCTGCTTCTAATGGCTTTCTGGTTCTTTTCCTCAGATTTTTCCAGATATTAAATCATATTGTCTACAAATAAAGATAAATTTCACTTCCTCCTTTCCAATATTTATATCTCTTATTTCTTTCTCATATTTAATTGCATTGGGCTAGTACTTCTAGAAACCTGTTAAAACATAATAGTGAAAGCAGTATTACCTTGTCCTGATTTTGCTGAAAATGCTTCTGCACTGTTACATCATTAATGAGTCTGGCTTTGAACTTGAGGTATATTTATTAATTTTAAAAAGGATTTTTAAAAGTCACAATTAGGTGATAAAGAGTGGCATATTCCTTTCATGTATCTATAAGAATGATCATATGGCATTCCTCTTTTAACCATTGTTTTGCCTTATTATAGTGGTGGATTTCTTAGTATTGCCACATGTTTACATTACTGAAATAAAACCCAACAAGGAGTATTATTTTTAATGGAATGTTGATACCAGTTGTTAATATTTTAAGATTTTTGCGTTATTATTTCTAAGGAGGCCAAGTGTCCAATTTTGGAAGATTTATTAGAAAATCACATCAATAACTTCTTTTATAATTATTGTTAGCTTTATGGAAGGGAATCTGAAAGCCTTTAAAAATGTCTTCATGTTTTAGAATAGTTTAAATAGCATAGGAATTAGATGTGTTTTAAAGAACCATTCGAGCTTTAATCTGGGAAAGGACATGATAAACTATTCTGGCAACCATGTGCAAAGGAGACTGGAGACATGAAAACAATCTGCAAGTTTGTGAGATAAGCATGAGATGAATAAGGTCTGACATAAGAGGAAGCTGTGGGAATGCTCGGATTGAGGGAGTGGTTAGGGCAGTAAAAGATACTTCAATAAAAGGAGGGAGAGAATCTGGTAACTGACAGGGTTGCCCAATAAACTACAGGATGCCAAATATTGTACAGGACATACTGATATTAAACAAATTTTGTTGTTTTTCTGAACTTTAAATTTGACTTGGTGTTTTGTATCTTTATTTGCTAAATATAGCAGACATAACTGACGACAGAGAGGAAAGATTGTATGATCCAATGCATATTTTGAAAGGTAAATGCCCTTTTGCTTGAGCAACTCCAGTGATTGTGTAACTGAAAAAATTACCATTTTTAATAATGAGAAAAGAGCTGTGATGGAAAGAATAAGCTTTAGTGCTCATGCATGATTTGTTTTATGAAGTTAGAAGTTTATGTCTCTTTTCTTTTGGAACAAGGACAACATTAAGGCCTTTTTATGACACCATTGAGCTTATTTAAGAAAAAACCCAAACCTACCTTTCTTTATTCCTTTCTTCCTGTACTTATCCACTGAGATAATAAAAGGATGGTAAGTAAGTAAAATATACAAATATAATTTAAGGAAGTTGAGGTAAGTTTTTTAGTGGTTTGAGTCACAAAAAGGAAGGATTTTTTTTCATAGAAGGGGTATTTAATACTAAAATGTTAAGTAACTTGTCCTCCTAACTTTGTGGCTCTTTGAAGAATGATGGAAATGTGAATAAGTGCTACACTCTATATTCTTGACTGGAGTCCCAGGATTTTTTTTCAAAGATTAAAGATGTGTTTTAGGTCACAGCTTATTTTTATAATATTGCTTTTACAAATAATTTAATTTTATTGAAAGAGGAAAGATTGCAAAATACTTTATATAGTACAACAATATATTTCTAAAATAAAAAATAATGTAGGCTCAGCACCCGTAGCTCAGTGGTTAGGGTGTCACTCACATATACTGGGGCTGGCAGGTTCGAACCCGGCCCTGGCCTGCTAAACAACAATGACAACTACAACAAAAAAATACAACAACCACAAAAAATAGCCAGGCATTGTGGCAGGAGCCTGTAGTCCCAGCTACTTGGGAGGCTGAGGCAAGAGAATCACTTAAGCCAAAGAGATTGAGGTTGCTGTGTGCTATGAGGCCACAGCACTCTACCGAAGGCGACATAGTGAGACTCTGTCTCAAAATAATAATAATAATAATAATGATAATAATAATAATAATCATGTGTGTTTGTAAAAAAAATAGTGTAGTTTATATTTACTAGTAATAGCATCTCATTGGAGAGTTGGAGATATTTACTCATAACTTGTAAGTGATCTTTTACTTATTTGTAAGTTCTTTGTTATTCCTAGCCAAGATAGACATGGGACCACAATGAGTTTCTAACATTCAGTTAAGCATGTTGAATATTTAATTATTTTATAGTTGTATACTTAATTGTGTCACTGAGATCACTGAGCTCAAACAATTTCCATGTATTTTTAATTTTCTTCTCAAGTGTCATTCAGAGAAGACTAAAATAAGTGATTCTATTCATTTAATTGAAAAATCAATTAAATTCCAAAACCCTTTTGATAATAAGATCCTATATGATAAATAGATGTTTAGAGATCTTAGCTTGCTAAGGAAAGAGAGAGCAACAGAGAACAGAGATCACACTACTCTTCATTAAAACATAGGGATTTCGGGGTGGGGCCTGTAGCTCAGCAGGTAGGGCACCAACCACATACACCAAGGGTGGCAGAATCGATCCCAGCCAGGGCCAGCTAAAACAACAGTAACAACTGCAACAAAAAAATAGCCGGGCGTTGTGGCAGTCGCCTATAGTTGCAGCTACTTAGGAGGCTGAGGCAAGAGAATCACTTAAGCCCAAGTGTTTGAGGTTGCTGTGAGCTGTGACACCACAGCACTCTACCAAGGGTGACAGCTTGAGACTATGTCTCAAAAAAATATACATATAGGGATTTTGCACTAAGAGACACAGCCGCCCCCCTAGATTATCACTAGTGTCCTATGATCTGTACTCATTGTTTTCTGCCCACTAACCAGGGATTCTGAATGGAATCCTCTATCATCTTCCTAGAAGCTTCCTGCCTCTCCTGTCTCTTTACCGGAATAGTCAATACCAAGGGTTCTGTGAAGTAAAAGAAGGCTTTGAAATCTTCCAAGATGCAGAAGCTACCTGCTATGTGTGTGCTGAACCCATCCCTTCACAGCAAACTAAAGCCAGATATTTTCAGACTGTGGTGTGCAAGAGAAGGCAGGATGTGGACTCATGATCTGGACAGAGAATTTTTTCTGCAGCAGTTTTCCTCCTGCCAAGGAGGCTCCTGCTACAGCCTGGAGCTCGGATTCCCCTGGGTAAAGTTCTGAATAGTCTCAGGAAGGAAGAAATACCCAGTATGTTAGCATTGGATTAGGGGAGTAAAGGATGAAAGAAAACTATTATACACTCTCAGGCACTTTTCCTTAAGCCCTGGAAAGAGAAAGCCATTTCGTGTCCTGTTTAGAGGTTGGAATGCCATTTGATTGTGAAATGGAAATCATTATTGCAACGGAAATAGTAAATACAAGTAGCAAAAATGTCCCAGTTGGCCCAATTGAAATATAATTTATTTACAGCTCTGCCCTTGCACTTTAAGGAACAGAAGCATTAATCTTGTTTTACCGGAACTATAGTGACAGTGAAAATGTGACATGTGACGTTGAAGTCAAGAGACTGACTTTCTTCTTTAACAAACATGAGAACTTAAAATGCAAACAAGTTCTGACCTTCAAAATAGTCCCTTTTTGAGTGAAGGCATGCACTTCTGTGGCCATCGCTTTAAAAACACTGGGAATTGCTTTCAAAACCGGTTCCAGGCAACAAAGAAAACAACAACCACATTGTCATACCTGTGTAGATATATCTCATGGAATAACTAGAGAACGTTTTTATGTGAATCTTCTATTTAAAAATGAATGTTATAATAATCTACACATTAAAGAAATAAAAGGGAAAGTAATCGGGAGAAAGCTGTGCTGGGGGCTTCCCAGACTCCTGCCATCGTGCTATCCCCTCAGGCTATACCAAGGACTACAAGAAACTTGCCTGAAATCCAGTTTGGAAGCCCCTGCTTTGTATGACTATTACTGTTGATTTTAAAATGCTGTAAAGGAGGAGAAAGCTCTACCAAAATGTGGTGCTCACAAACTTTGGTGTGTAAGCCTTTTACAGGCTCAAATGTGCAAGCATTATTTTTTTCTTTTATGAATCTACTTTAATAAGGAAGAAATAGAATTTTTTAAAAACTAATTCAGCCTAATTTCTATTTTGAGCTTATTACTCCCCTGGGGTAACATTTAGTCCCTATGAAGTTTGGCTTCTTCTCTTTTAGTGGGGTCGTGTTTCAATTTCAGTGCAAAAGGGGGAGATGGAGCGGAGATACTGGGTGGATGTGGACATTTGGCTCTAGAGTAATAAGTCACACAGATCTGGGTTGTTGGGTCATTGGAGTTGGCTGCTTAAAGTGCCTTATTGCTATCTGGTGGCCCTTTTGACTCAAAACCTCTCTCAGCTGTTTCCCTTCTAGGCCAAGGCACAGGAAGTCTGTAAAGTTGTCCAGGGCCTCATTCACCTCCACATAACCTGCATTCATTTCCTCTCTGGACTCTTGGCTCTCATCACTTCCTCTCCTTTCCCCCCACTTCACTGGAGTGGAGGGAGGGTTTTTCTCTAATCTGGGGGAAATCCTTCTCCCTGTTATTCTTGTTGTTTGCTTCAGAGGTTCCTAGAATAATGGACTCAGGTTTTGATAGAAACACAAAAACCAGGAAACCCTACTCCAAACCTTCATGAAGCACAGATATCTGCTTGAATGGCAGGAGGACAAAAGAGTGAGATACTCAGGAAAGCAGCATGAATATAGGTTAATATTGCAAAAAAATTTTCCCACACGGCTAAGGTGGAAGAACGGATGCCAAATTATGCATGTGTTAGTAACATCAGTGAGGGGCCATCTAATTCAGCAGCTTAGCCCTTGGATCGGACCTTCCAAATGATCACTGTGCCATCATAAGAGGAAGGGGTTTTTCACTTGGGAAATATCAAGTGCCCTGTTCCTCCATACCCTACAGAGCAGAGAGATGACTAAGACAAGTAAAGAGGTTGCAGGGTGGGACAGAGAGCTCAGCTGAGCCTGGGGCTCATGTACGAGGGAAGGAATCCCCCGAGCACCCCGCAGCAGCAGAGGCTGGGAGCCCCTTGAAGCAGCAGAGAAAACTGATGTAGAGCTGAGGAGTGGCTAAAGGGACATGAATTAAAATGGCAAGTTGAGGAAATTGGAGGTACTATTGAGAGGGACATTATCCACAGGTCCACAATGACTCAAGATTAAAGAAAGATAGTAAGTACCTGCCAGTGTGGGAGATAGGCAGGCTTATTATTTTAAAAGGAGAACATATTGGGGGATAAGGTTGAGATTTAGGAGGGAGATAGTTTGAAGTATTCTTCCTTACAGAGTAGCTGTGGCATTTAAGCCCTTTGTGCAGTATAAATTAAGAGAGAGACTATTGCCAAGCAAATTCTTTTTACTATTGACATAATATCCTTCCATGCTACAGGAATGAGGTCAACTCTTCCAACCCACGTTACCCCTGAGAGGGTTATGATGAATACTCTATCAGGCCTGTCATCATCATCAGTTCCACTGTCAGGAATTCGGTCCCCGCTATGGACACACAAATGATCAAGTGTGGTGAGGAGGGGAAGAGTGAATGAAAGATTGATGGAGATATCAAATAGTATAATTATTGCTACAAATTTTACCCTTTTTCCTGAGTGTGTGTGGATGAAGGCTTCTGATTCTTTCATGTCCAATCAATAACCGTCTACACTTTTGTATATCATATAAGCCATGTCAATAGAGAGACTCTTCGTTCCCTCTACCATACGTAAGTTGCTGGATATTTTCTATGTAGTCACTATAATAGCTAACATTTGAGTGGGATTGACTGTGTGCCAGGCTCCATTCTAAGTGCTTTTCCACACATGGACTCATGTAATTCTCACATCAACCCATTGACGTACTTTCTGCCACAATCATCACCTTCGCTAATGAAAGGCTGATGCACACTGAGGTTAGCTAACTTACCTAACAGCACACAGCTGTGAAATGGGAGCTTAGGAATTAGTAACGTAGGCAGGCAGACAGGAAGGATGGCTCCAGAATCCATGCGATGAACCACTTCACCTTTGCTACCTATGTACTTGATTATCAGAAGGACTATAACTAACTCCAAAGCCTGAGGCATGCTTACATAATAAAAATATCCCTCTTCTTTAACTGGAAAGTAAAGGAAAACCAGAATGCCTTCCCCAGATGGTTGGCCATTCAATGCTATGCAGCTTTAAATGTCAGCTAATGGGAGAGGGAGCAAAGTCAGAAAAGTTTTCCTCCTCAGAGTTCACTGCCGAAACTGTTTTAATAGCAGTTTTCCACACAATAATATTCTACCTCAAATCATAGCTCAGAAAGTGCTAAGAATATATTCTTTAACCAAGATGTTAGAGAGTTAGCCAGAAATAGTTTTATGTGGTTAGGTTGTGTGAATGGCTTGGCTCAGCTAGATGCTGTAAGGAGATGTCTGTTAGAATTGGACTGGTCCGTGGCTGGGCAGGGACATTTGCATGGGAGGAAAGTGGATAGGACATCGAGACAGTGTAGGTAGTACATGGTTGCTGGCCAGTACTTTATGCAAATACAAGTAGACTTGGTTTTTTGAAAGCCTTGGCGCACTCTGAAAATTGTTTAGAACTCTATGGAAAGGGACAGGGAAGAAGAATAAGGAGGTGGAAATGTGGATAAGTTCAGCACAAAGTTGGAACCTGAGAAAGGCTAAAAAAAGAGGGAGAGAGAGGGGGAGAGAGAGAGAGGGCAGAAAAAAGGGAGGGAAGAAAGTCACGTTTTATGTTATACACTTCTGCATTGTTGAAGTTTTACTATGGTGATTTTTATAATTGGAAGTAGTAATAGAGGGAAACATGTCCTTTTGGGGGGGTATTTTTCAAAGAGCAATAAAGATTGCCAGTATAAATTGAGTTTCTTTTGATTTCCCCCTAACTTTTTTCCTATTATAATACCAGTGCCCAACTAAACACTGTTTTACAGTCTGAATACAGCTTGGTAAGGGCAGGAGGAAGATGTGACAATTTTAAATTCCTGGGTTTGATCCCCTGCACCCACTCCTTTATCTGCCACTTCCTTTCTGTCTCACGTTTCTAGGTTTGTAGATCAATTGCCTTTTCTGCTTTGCACGTTTCTCTCTGTGGGCTAGCCTGTGAGAGGGAATCTAAAACTCAGAGCTCTCCAATTCGCCATAGGAGAAGCAACTAAGTGAAGACAGGAGCCCCTACAGCTTCCAAGAGTGACTAACAGCTTTGTCTGTTCCTGTTATTTCTCTCACAGGGCATGGGGATGTGTATTACAAGTTCCCGAGAGTTCTTAAGAGAAAAGTGCCAGACTTACAGCTCATTAACTGAAACACCTTACATTTTGGAGTGGATGTAAAATTACAGTGAAATACCCATTTTAAGGATAGGGCAAAAATCAAAGAAAAAATCCTCAATAACAGAGACATAAACAAAAATTATTAAAAGTAAAACTGAGCTGAATCACACTAATTTGCCCACATTGTTTCATAAGCAAAATTTTTTCAAACCCTTAAACAGGTATTTATACCAATTTCAGAAAATAGCTATCAGGGGAACACTTTCATTTTACTAAGTTAGTATTACCCTGATACCAAAACCAGTACAAAGGCAGTACCTAAAAATAAGACAAAACAAAACTACAGACCAATATCCTCCACGAAAATAAGCACAAAAATCCTTAACAAAATATTAGCGAATAGAATTAAGCAACATATATAAATATTTATATGCCATGATCAAGTGTGGTTATAGTCCAGGGATGTAAGGCTGGAGAAGCGAACCGGAATAATCCATTCACCATATTAAGAGTCAAAAACAGGAAAATCATATTACCATGTTAATAAACAGAGATAAAGAACTTGATGAAATCCAACACTTATTCATGATTTAAAAACTCTCATCAAGCTAGGAATAGAGGAGGCATATGCTCAGCTTGATAAAGAGCATCTACAGAAGATGAATAACTACCACTATATTCAGTGGTGAAGGCTGAATCCTTTCCCCCCCTTAGATCAGGGGCATGGAAATTATTTTTGCTCTCACCACTCATACTGAACACAGTGCTGGAAGTTCTAGCCATTGAAATAAAGCAAGAATAATTTCCTAATAAAAGACATGCAGATCAGAAAGGAAGAAATACTACTTGCAGATGACATTATTACTTACATAGAACATCTCAAAGAAATTATATTTTGTTATTTTTTACCATTACACAGATTTTATAAGAAATATGTATATATATACATACATATATATTTTTGCAGTTTTTGGCTGGGGCTGGGTTTGAACTCACCACCTCCGGCATATGGGGCCAGCGCCCTACTCCTTAGAGCCACAGGCACCACCCAAGAAATGCATTTCAAAGAATATGCTAAAAATAAAGTAAAATGAAACAACATTATTTCCTGACATGTAAAGAATTCTACCTGACACAAGTGTGTCATCAGGCTACGTATGAAATGTTAAGATGCTCCTGTTGTCTTGACTCTGGCCCCAGGTTACAGGCTCAAAGGAATACACGTTAAGGAAAAATTGAAGTAACAAGGAGAAATCATCCTGTCTTGCCAAGTTGTATGCCCAGAACCATAGAAAACTGTGATTCCCTTTGCTCACCAGGGAACATCTTATGGGTTGAGAGTGCATGTCTGTAGGTCAGATAGCCTGGGTTTGGGTCTCAGCTTTGCCACATAGAATTAGCTAATGTTGCAGGCAACCTCCTTTAGCTTCCATTTCCTCTTTTGTAGAAAAGGGAATAATAGTGGCACCTGCCTTATAGTTTTGTGGTGAGAATTAAATGATGCAAGTAGAGCACTTAGCACATTCCTTGTCATATAGTAAAGGGTATTTACAGTAAAGAGCTTTAAAAAGAACTATATAAAACGAGAAATTTTAAGTAGATGATGACAACAACATGCAGAGGAAGAGGCAAGGAAATTTGCTGTATCCTTATGTTTTTTGGTGTTAAGCCAAGTGGCAAGGGGATCCGTGGTGTTGTGAGAACAGAGCCAGCTGTTAAATACCAAAATGCAGTGATAAGAAAGTAAGATCCTTTGAGCAAGTTCATTGTTCTCTTTGGAAAGTTGTAAGCTGTCCACTGAGTTCAAGAATCTTTAATCTTAGAGAGGCTTTATCTCCTGGAGTGAAGTTGTCAAAGTTGTCTTCATACTTCATGTCATGAAAGGCCATGTATGATACTAATGTGACAAGGAGCAGAAGAAAGACGATGAGCTACAACATGAAACAGTGATAGGGGATCATATCCGACCAACCACCCTTTGTGATGCATGGATTTTTCACTCATGTATGACTTTGCCAACAGCAAGGAATTCATCATTTGAAACATTGGAAGAGAAGGCTCCCCACAGTCACAAACTCTCTAGATTGTCATCTCCTCTTTCACTCAGTCTAAGTTCGCAGTTATGGGTGATTTGGTTCCGAGGCTTAAAGGGAGTCTGACCAGAGGAGTTCAATGTCTGTTGACCAGGCAATAGGGTCACCTTATTCTAACCTGCCTTTGGTGTTCCCTCTAAAGCCTGCATTATTACCTATCATTTGGAACTTTTTTAGACTCTTGGCTTCCAGTTCAGCCTTGGGTCGAGCTAGTTTTCCCAGGACCCTGATTAACTGAGTGATTTATTTGGTGTATCCCATTTTATACTGAAAAATGACTTGTGATTCATTTCTTCTGGCACATCAGGAAAGAAAAAAAATGCTACAGCATTCATCAAAAGCATCCAACCACTGCTTTGCTGCATGTGGTTATCTCATTCAGGCTTCACTGCAAATCCTTCTTGATTTGGGTGAATTATTCTGAACACAGAGTTTCTCTTCCCTCGGGGGCAGGACTGATCTCATCTAAGGGCCCTCCTTTCATCTTTCTCTCTCATCACTCCCAATGAATAGGAGTCGTTTCTCAGAAGCCCTATTGGTCCTCAATAGAGGTTATCACTTTGCTTTGCCAAGAGGCCCTAAATTAATTCTTATAAAATAATCTACTCCATGAACCACCTTCCCCTACTAGCAAATCTCTCATTCTTTATAAGTGATGGACTCAAACAGACTCTATCAGTTCTAATTCCTGCCAAGAAACAGCAATCCGCCAGAGGAGGTTCCAGCTACCTCCTGGTTCTCCTGAACGGATCCACTGCACTCAGAAAGATGCTCACCATGAGCCTTCCGGTTTCCTGGGAAGACAGGTGTCAAAGCCCATTGGTACTGTGCAGTCACTGTCCGACTCTGGGGCTTGGCTCCCTTCCCTTCCGGTCTCATGGTGGAAACAGACAATGAACAGTATGTTTGAAGGGAAAAAGACTATGCACCTGCATAGAATCAGGAATCTTCTGATGCTTTCCCCCTGTTAGTAGGAGGGGACAGGATAAGATAAACTACAAATGTGAATACATTTGAGACACAGCACTATCTAAGAACGTCAGAGAGAAGAGAAAAGCATTTCCAATTTTCCCATGACTCAGGGTGATTTCTACGTGGTAGAATGAGTACCCTAATGGGGCTGGAAGGAGGGAAGAAGGCTATTCCACCATTTCCAGTCAACCAAGTCATGGACCTAATGAATGGAGTTTGAGGTAAGGGAATGAACTCATAACCCACCTGTTTTTTTCCATGTCTCGGGTTTTCTGTCCCTTATTTTTCCCCACATTTTACATGACCAAAGCACGTTTGTTTCCTGAAGGGTGAGACCAAAGCCCACGTCATGAAAGAGCCACCACAAAATAGGCAATTAGTCCCAAAGGTAGAAACAAAAGACTGAGTAGAGGGAGTAGTCATGGAACCAAATATAGAAATGTAATATGATTATAAGAACAGCTTCCTCTGGTCCTTACCAAACAGTTCAGCATCACCCAAATAGGATAGGCAGTGTGCAAGACACTTCTCGTGCCGTTGGTTTCAAGATGAAGCTCTACTAACTTGATGCTGTCACATTTTGAGGCTGAATGTGGGTAATGTGGTACAATTGAAAATTCAAAGAGTTTTATAGAAAAAATATAAAAGAAGAACAGCAATTTGTTAACTTGGGAGGATAAAACCTGGGAATTCAAAGATTTGATTTTTATTACAAAAGTGTTCCAAAATATTTGCTGTAACAGCAGAGAATTTGCTGGATTTCTATTATGCCATTTCTGCATTGTATGACATATTATAATCTATGTTATGAAAAGGCTTTTCTCTCAGAAAGGGAAAAAAAGACCTCGAATTACAAAATTAAAGACATGTTATCAGTTAAATATATGAAATTTTAAGCTTTGTACTTTTATCTTGTATAATTACATTCAATTTTAACCAGATTTCATTATTACCTGCTTAAAACAGTTTCCTTTTACACATTTTGTTTAAATAAAAGAATACTGACTTTTGATGGCACACATTTAAAAACAAAGTTATTTGAAGTATTTTAAAAGAAGACATTATACTAAACATGTCAATTAAAATATGCTAAAACTCACCAATAAGAAATGTAAATTAATGTAAAAACAATGAATACTGGTTTTCTATCTAATAGGCAAAGTAAAAGACCAAACAAAAGGAAAATAGTTGCAGCAAATGTTTCATAGAAAGAATTAATGTTTAGTATAAAAAAGAAAGCTCATAAGAAGGAAACGAAAATCACACCCCTGGGGCAACCAGTAAGCAATTCATTTAAGTGGAAATACAAATAAAAAATAAATGTAAGAAAAAATGCTCAACTTCACCAATAAACAACAAACAAAATAATCCTTTTTCCTCCTATAGATTAGTTAATATGAAAAAGAATAATACTCTGCATTAATAAGAGCATGAGAAAGAGGTTTTCTCATTTTCTGGTTGATTTGAGTGTCAAAGCACTCAATTTTTTTAGAGGCACTTTGACATTATGTATCAAAATTATAAATGTCTTTACACTTTGATACAGCAATTCTGTTGCTAAGAAACAATCAATTTTGCACACTAATATATGTATAGCATATCTATTGAAGAGTTTTTTTGTTGTAGAGAAAATTGGGAAAGATCTAAATTACTGTAAATGGAAGTTAGAAATATGGTATATTCATACAATGGAATACTATGAAGCTATGTAAAAGATGATTTAAATGTATACTTAAACACATGAAATGTGTCCACAATATTATATTTTGTGAGAAAAAGCAGATTATAAATCAAAGAATAATACAGAATAATTTTTTAAATTAAAAATTGAAATACTAGGCTGGGCACAGTGGCTCATCCCTGTAATCCTAGCACTCTAAGAAGATGAGGAAGGTAGATTGCCAGAGCTTAGGAGTTTGAGAACAGTCTGAGCAAGAATGAGACCTTATCTTTAAAAATAGCTGGGCATTGTGGTGGGCGCCTGAAGTCCTAGCTACTTGGGAGGCTGAAGCAAGAGGATCACTTGAGAGCATGAGTTTGAGGTTGCTGAGAGCTATGTTACCAGAGCACTCTACAGAAGGCACAAAGTGAGACTCTAGCTCAAGAATAAAGAACTGAAAGACTATTAGTATTGCCGAATATGCACAGAAAAATATCTTTAAAGTTATTCACCAAACTGTTTATCACTGGCTATAGAGATTATTGAGCTCTTTCACTTTATATTTCTGTATTTTTGAAAGTTTTATATTAGTTTAAACATTTCCAAGCAAAAATAGTAAAGATATTGCCAGTTGAAAAACATAGATTAGTCAGATGTGAAAGGATATAGTTATAAGGTTCTTTATTACAGCATATTTGTAATGATAAAATGATTAAACACATCCACAAAGTTAACAAGAATAGATTGAATTATTCCAAGCCATGGGATACTGTTGACAATAAAATTTTAAAATTTAATATTTATTTTAAATTTATGAATAATAATTATGTACATTTAAAAGGTACAATGTAATGTTCTGATCTATGTATACATTGTAGAAAGATTGACTTAAGCTAATTAGCATATGTATCATGACATTAACATCATTTTTTTGTGGTGAGAACATTAAAAACTTATTCTGTTAGCAATTTTGAAATATATTTGCAATATTTTATTATTGACCATGGTCACCAAGCAGGACAATAGATTCCTAAGGATCATTCCTCCAGTCCAACAACAATTTTGTACCCTTTGATCAACATTTTCCTTTTCCTCATCTCTTAGTTGTGGGCATGCTTCTACTCTCTATCTCTGTGAGACAGACTTTCTTAGATTCCACAAGTGAGATCATGTGATGTTTGACTTTCTGTGCCTGGCTTATTTCAATTAGCATAATGTCCTCCAATTTCATCCATGTTGTCTAAAATGATAGTATTTCTTTCTTTGCAAGGTAGAATGCTATTCCACTGTATGTGTATACCACATTTTTCTTGCTGCCATACTTTTGTTATTCTGAATAATGTTGAAATGACCATGAGAGGGCAGGTATCTCTTCCTCATACTGATTTTAATTCCTTTTCATATATACCCAGTAGTAGAACTTCTGGATCATGTGTTAATTATATTTTTAGGTTTTTTGAGAATCTTCATAATTATTTTCCAAAATGGCTGTACTAATTTATATTCCCATGGATGGTGTACAAGGGTTCCCTTTTCTCAACATCCCCACCAACACTTCTTATCATTCCGCTTTTATTTTTTTTTGCAGTTTTTGGACCGGGCTGGGCTTGAACCTGCCACCTCCAGTATATGGGGCCCGTGCCCCACTCCTTTGAGCCACAGGCGCTGCCCTTATCGTTCCTATTTTTGATGATGGCCATACTAACATGTGTGAGATGATACCTCAGTGTAGTTTTGATTTGTATTTCCTTGATGATTAGAGATGTTTAGCATTTTTTCATATATCTATTGGCCATTTGTATGTCTTCTTTTGAGAAATGTCAATTCAAATCCTTTGTCCTGCTGTGCCTAAATCACAGGGTCCCCCCTATAAATCACCTATGGACCAAGTCTGATGCAAAAACAAGAGGCAAATTTATTAGGTAGCCAAATTTATTAGGTAGCCTGACACAGCAGGATAGCAGAGAAGCCTCGCCTGCAGAGGGAAGAGCAGTTTTAAGGGTACAGAAAGGAACAAAGGGAGGGAGTGTTGGGCGCGAACTGCTGGGGAGAGCTGATAGGGGGCATAAGGGTCTGGTCAATGTCTGTTCTGGGTTAATTGACCTGGGGAAATATTTACTACCAGGATGGCCGAGGTTAGGCACCCTTATGGCTTGGGGCGAACATACTGGAGCCGGGGGTGGGGGGGTGGGTGGGGAGAGGAAGCAGGTTGCCTATCACCTTTGGTATTCAGCTGTAAATTGACTCTTTGGTATGCAGCCATAAATTAACCTTTGATGTGCAGCTGCAAATCGAAGGCTGTGGGACAAGGTAGAATTAGTGAAAGGCTGTGGAACAAAATGAGTTAGTTTAAACAAAATGGAGTCAGGTTGGTTCTTTCAGCCCATTAGTTGTTTTCTTGCTATTGGGTTGTCTGAGCTCAATTTATATTTTGGATAATAGCCCCTTTTATCAAATGTATGGGTTGCAAGTATTTGTCTCACAATTTCTGTGTTGTCTCTTCACTCTGTTGTTTCCTTTGCTGTGTAGAAGCTTTTTAGTTTGATGCGATCCTATTTATCTAGAGAACAATATTCTTCAAGTATATTATTGACATGGTATATTATTAAAAATCAAGCAAAAATACTGTTCTTTCAATGTGATTTCAATTTGATAAAAATATGTGTAGAATGCAAATACATTGAGGTATCAGTTTATTATTTTATGTTTTGTTCACTATTTTTTTCTTCTCTTTCCACCCCCACCCCCAAGTCCAAAAAGATAATCAGGCCCATTGTGCTCCTTTACCCCTGGGGAAGTTGGTGCTGATAGGGCTGAAAAGTAGATGTTGTCTGCCAACAACCTCCCTTCCTGGCTTTTGTTTTCTGAAAGTCTGAGTTCCTAGGGAGGATTGTGCTGCAGGGAAAGGGAGAGAGGTGATTTAGAGGGAAAAGGAAAGCAGCCAGACAGAGTTTCCTAAGAGTGGAAAAAGGGATTTGCAAATCCTTTGTTAAGTGAAATTCTGCTCCCAAGTAGTTCCCAAGGAAGATAGCAGGAACCCTGAAGAGACCATCTCTGTGACACAGTTAAAAGTATTAGACCTTAAACATTAAAACTTCCAGCCTCATCAAAGAGTCCTGGGACTAAAACTGCCCTTACAAACTGATGAAGGGGTGGTGCAAGGTGAGAGTTAGAGTATGGGCCCCCAAACTCTGTGAACTTAGCTAAAATAATGACAATAATCAGCCACTGTCCCCTCATTTACTTGATAATAATCACTATTTTCTATGTTTGCTTCTTTGCCCTGGAGTCATGCAAGACTGTAAAAACTTTCTCCATACAGAATGTCACCTGTTTGGAACCTAGGTGTAGTTTTTGAGATCTCTTCCAAGTCCGCATTCCAGTGACAGACCCATCCAGATGAAGGAACTGTCTCAACTGCTTTTGGATCCCCCAGCCAAGAACTGCATTCCAGTGGATTGGCTGACTCACCTAGACAGTGGCCCATACCAAAACCAGCCATTAGCAGAACCTGATTGCCTAATTCTATGCTTACCAAACCATCTTTAAAAACCCTATCTCCCCAATTCTTGGGGAGGCGGATTTGAGAAATTCCTCCCATCTCTCTGCTTAGCGCTATTTTCTTTCTCTGCTATAAACCTTGTTGTCACTGGGTATTGTCTTCCTCTTGAGGAACCAAGCAGATGAACCTCGTTAAGTGGTAACAGGATCCATCTTGGCACAGAAGCAGCACAGTTCACTGCTTTCTAGGCTTGGACAATGAACATAACAGCATCAGTCATAGTACCCCATTTTCTGGGCACTCTTCGATTCTAGTGAGACCTCAGGGAGAGAGTAACCCACCCCAGCTACAACACAAAATAATCAACTAAGATTAAATTTTCCACCATTCAAGTGTGATGAAAACTTGAAGTCAGATTTAATGTGATATTTTAAAAATAACAGTGTTGTATTTCTAACACTCAAAAGTTTAAGTAGGATTCATACCACCTATACATGTATACATAAAGTGAAACTGAGATAGGATACTGGGACAAAGTGAGGTCTAAGAGAATAGAGATCTTCTCAAGGAGACTCCAAGGATACACCTGCAAAGTCTTCCCCATGGTGACCCACCTCTTAGGAATCTGTAGAAACATAACTTCCTGGAACTTGGAAACTAATGCTTGCTTCCACTTCTGTAAAAGCCCACAGTTGTATAAAAGCTAGCCTTCTTCTCCAGCTTAATTCAAACTTACTGATGAGAAAGGTAAGTAAGTTACTGACTGGAACTTTTTGACTGGAGATAAAAAGGAGAAGACTGAGCCAGTCAGGGAACCTGGCCATTTTCAGACTCTTGTCAGCCATCGCTTCTCCAGCTGGAATAAAGCCCTTCCTCCTTTAAACATGGTGTTTGGGTGCTCTTTCTCTCCGTTGGGCATCATCTTCCTGCAACAAAACCATTCTATAACGTTAAAGACCAAAATGATAATAATGGCTATCTCTGGGTAATGAGATTATGGCTATAAGATCATGCTTGTACTTTTCTTTACATTTAATATTTATATTTATTTTCTAAGTAGATATTTACATTAGTCATGTTTTCTGAATGGCTTGGTGTAGGAAACTAGGCAAATTAGCTAAGGTCATAGACCTAAAGGTGATACAGTCCTGAGTTTAACACACAACTCCACAATTTATTACCTGTCTCAGATCATGTTTCCCAGAAGCAGATCTGAGATAAAGATTCATGTGGCAGTGATTTGTTAAGAAGTGCTCTCAGGGGAAACCAATAAGGGGCTGAGTAAAGCCAAACAAAGAAAGCAAAGAAGCCAAGCAAGGATAATATTTCAGATAAAGTGGAAGCCTCAGCCTGAGGGAGCTCTAAAGTGCAAATTATGCTTCAGAGTTTGGCCTGCCTTGAGGCAAGGGAGCTGAGATTTTCTATCTCCATACAAGTCACTGCCTTCCAAGATTTTGGCTTTCTGCATAGGCTAGGGAAGCAGTTACTGTAGCACAGAAGTCACAGGTATCGGCCATTAGAAGTCAAGTATAGATAAGGGTCTAGTGGTGACCATATCCCTACCCTACCATAAGCTCTTTGCCTTGTTGGTTCCTTCTACCTGGAATCTCTTCACCCAGATACCTGCATGGCTCCATCATTCTCCACCTTCAAATCTTTTAGTAAATTTCATCTTCTCAATGAAGTCTATCCACCCCTTCTATTTAAGTTTGCAATCCCTCTTCTGACCTTTCCATAGTCTTTAACATGTTCCATTTTTTTACTTCATAGTTCTTACCACCATCTAAAATCTTCTATAATGTACTTTTTCATTATTCATATATTTACTATTTAGTAGCTATCTTCTTCCACTACAGTGTGGGCTCCAAGAAAACACAGAATTTTTTCTATTGTTCCCTATATATCCTCAACACTTACAATAGTGCCTAAGCACTCAAAACATATCTTTGGAATGAATTAATGGATGACTCTAAGAATTTATCCCTAAAAATGCAGGGTGTCCATAAAGTTTATGTTATTTTACATTGCACATGAATTTTACGAACACCTTGTACTTAACAATTTGAAGAAATCAAAGTGCACAAATAATACCTGCAAATCTGTCACTGGATGAATGTCATTGAGGTATTGATATACCTATTATTAATTCTCTATTTACAAAGAATAGTTAATGACTTAAAGAAAAATCAGCCCACAAAAAACCCTGTATACCTAAGGCTATTCTTTGTAATAAAAACAAAGTTGGAGGCATCTCCCTACCAGACTTCAGGCTATATTACAAGTCCATAGTAATCAAAACAGCATGGTATTGGCACAAAAATAGAGACATAGACATATGGAACAGAATAGAAAACTAACAGTTGAAACCAGACTCTACTTGCTATCTAATCTTTGATAAACCCAACAAAAGTGTACAGTGGGGAAAAGAATCCCTATTCAAAAATGGTGCTGGCAGAATTGGATAACCACATGTAAAAGACTGGAACTTGACCCATACCTTTCACCACTTATAAAAATTAACTCAAGATGGATAAAAGACTTTCAGAGACAAAACGATAAAAAGTCTTGGAAGAAAGTGTGGGGAAATCTCTTGATGATGTTGGACTGGGGAATGATTTTATGACAAAGACTTCAGCAGAGCAATGACAAAAATTAACAGATTGGACTTAATTAAGCTGAAAAGCTTCTGCACAGCTAAGGAAAGTGAAAAGTAAAGCAAAAAGACAATCTTCGGAATGGGAAAAGATATTTGCAGGGTATGAATATGACAAAGTGTTGATAAGTAGACTCTACAGAGAAAGTAATTGACAAAAAAGAGTAAACAATCCCATCTACTACTGGACAAGAGATATGAACAGAACCTTATTTGATGAAGACAGATGAATGGCTAACAAACATTTGAAAAAATGCTCATCTTCCCTGATCATCAGAGAAATGCAAATCAAAACCACCTTGAGATATCATTTAACCCCAGTGAGAATAGCCCACACCACAAAGTCTCAAAGCTGCAGATGCTGGTGTGGATGTGGACAGAAGGGAACACTTTTATGCTGCTGGTGGGGCTGCAAACTAATACAATCCTTTTGGAAGGAAGTATGGAGAATCCTCAAAGAACTCAAATTAGACCTTTCATTTGATCCTGCAATCCCATTACTAGGCATCTATCCAGAAGAACAAAAATCCTTTTATAATAAGGACATTTGCACTAGACTGTTTATTGCAGTTCAATTTACAATCGCCAAAATGCAGAAACAACCTAAATGCTCCAACCCAAGAATGGATTAACAAGCCGTAGTATATGTATACCATGGAATACTATTCAGCCAATAAAAAAGATGGTGATTTTATATCTTTTGTGTTAACCTGGATGGAGGTGGAATACATTATTCTTAGTAAAGCATCACAATAATGGAGAAGCAAGAATCCAATGTACTTAATTATAATATGAAGGCAGTAGATGATCTAATACAAGGTGGGGGTAAGGGAAGGAGGCAGCAGGTAGAGGGAGGAGGAAGGGGAGGTTACTGTGTATGGCATACCTGTTGGGGTCAGGACACAATTATAAGAGGGACTTTACCTAACAAATTGAATCTGTGTAACCTAATTCTTTGTACCCTCATTGAATCCTAAACAATAAAAAAAGAAAAACAAATTAGCCCACAAAATAAAGTGATGTTCAAGTCTTTATGTCCTCACTGAGTTGTTTTGGGGGTCTGCTTGTGCTATCCATTACTAAGAAGTACATTAAAATCTCACACTATTTGGCTAGGCGCCTGTGGCTCAAGTGGCTAAGGCGCCAGCCACGTACACCTGAGCTGGCGGGTTCGAATCCAGCCCAGGCCTGCCAAAACAACAATTATGGCTGCAACCAAAACATGGCCGGGCTTTGTGGCAGTGCCTGTAGTCCCAGCTACTTGGGAGGCGGAGGAAAGAGACTCACTTGACCCCAGGAATTGGAGGTTGCTGTGAGCTGTGATGCCATGGCACTCTACCGAGGGTGATGGCTTGAGGCTCTGTCTCAAAAAAAATAAAAAAATAAATAAAAAAATAAAAAAACAAAATAGCCAGGCATTGTGGTGGGCGCCTGTAATCCCAGCTACTTGGGAGGCTGAGGTAAGAGAATTACTTAAGCCCAAGAGCTTGAGGTTACTGTGAGCTGTGACACCATAGCATTCTACCGAAGGCGACATAGTGAAACTCTGTCTCAAAAAACAAACAAACAAACAAACACCTCACACTATTATTGTGGCCTACTTTTCATTATTTATCTGTCAAGTTTTGCATATACTTTAAAATTTTATATTTATTTATTTATTTTGAGACAGAGCCTCAAGCTATCACCCTGGGTAGAGTGCCCGAGGCATCACAGCTCACAGCAACCTCCAACTCCTGGGCTTAAGTGATTCTCTTGCCTCAGCCTCCCCAGTAGCTGGGACCACAGGCACCTGCCACAATGCTCGGCTATTTTTTGGTTGCAGTTGTCATTGTTGTTTGGCAGGCCCAGGCTAGATTCAAACCCGCCAGCTCTGTTGTATGTGGCTGGTGCCTAAGCCGCTAGAGCTACAGGCACCAAGCCTATTTTTATTTTTTTCACTACATATATATATTGTATAGTGGTGAAGGCTGTGCTTTTAGTGTACCCATCACCTGAATAGTGTACATTGTATCCACTAGGTAGTTTTTCATTTCTCACATGAACATACTTTTTGAGACTATGCTATTAGGTGCAAATAAATTTAAAATAGTTATTTAATCTTGATGAATTGAATCTGTTATTCTTATGAATGTTTCTCTTTATCTCCAGTAATGGATTTTACTGTCTACTTTGCTGATAGTAACATGAAGTTTTTCAAATATCAGGTGATAGATATTTGGGTTGAAAATTCCATGAGAGCACCACTAGAGTTTGTAACATCCTAAGAACTTCCCATCTGTTCAGTACCAAAGCAGTATTTCCTGGAATGGGATTCCCTAATACTTTTGGCATCACACTCTTATTGGGAGAAATCTCCTTTTAGACTATTAGGCTGTTCACCATAAGCAGATTCTGGACTTAGTCTTCTGTTCTTCAAACTTCTCTAGCCCATGAAAAATTTAGCTCAACTTCCCAGTTTGGTAAAAATCCTCAAGGTAAAAAGAGTTTCTGTGTTTTCCACATCTATTGGTTTTTTTTTTTTTTTTCACTTAGATTTTTGTTTGGCAATTTCTTAAAATTTTGTTAACTTTTTGATACTTAAAAAAAGAGATTTTTAAATATTTTATTCAGCATTTTTCATTGTTTTTGGCTGGCAGGGTGGTCTGAGTAATCAGAAACAGGACTCCACAATTTTTCTTCCTTTGACATGAACTTAAATTTATAGAACAGCAGAGAAACCACAAGAGAGGTGTAGCAATAAAATTGCAGAAAGAAACAGCAGGAAATTGTCTGATAAGTAATTCTTTTCCTGTCAGTTATAGTACCTCCCCAGGAATGATAATAAAATTTGATGTGGAAATACATGCAAACATATGTTAAGGACTTTGCACTTGGTGTTAGAAGCTTTGAAGAGCAAGGAGATGGCATATAGTGTCTAAAAGACTAAGAAAGTGAATTTACTAGGAAAATATAGTACAAATGACAGGCTATGTTCCATAGCCACTTGTCAAAATTTAAAAGAGGGAACATCCAAATTGAGTCATTTTAGCTGCTAGTAAGATACAAAAGAAGAGGAAGAAGAAAGTTGGGTTTAACCAAGGTTCAGATTTTCCCACATATGTAAACGTGAAGGTAAAGAGAGGCAAGGGAATTAAGGGTGTATGCAAAAGAGTGATTATTCAATTGGGCCATAGATATGAGTTGGGCATGGAAAGAAGTATGAATAGGAGGGTGATGAAGAGTGAAACACAGCAATAGAGTTAATGGATTTGACAGCAAGTAGAATTGAAAAATTTTGGGGTAAAAATATGGCATCGAATGACTTAGAAAGATAAAACTGATGATTGGAGAGGGAATTCTTGAAATCAATATTTCAAAGATGATGCCATTACTGGTAATGATAAGGTCTAGGAGAGTATGTCAAATGAGAGAAGTTAGCTGATCTATGGTAGAGGATAAGACCCACGAAGATGAAAAATGTCTGATGGATTATTTACATGGGGTTGAAGTCACTAAGAATGATAAAAAGATTAATAGGGGAAAGGAAAGCAGACAGTGAACAAGATGCTAAAGTCTTTAGTGAATGAGAGATAACCAGAATTGTGGATGACTGTAATTCAAAGAGGTAGCAGGTGGTTTGGTCTAACAGCTTAGCATTCAAAGGACCTGGAATGTGTGAAAGACAAGAATACATATGGTGTGGAAATGGCAAGGAAGAGTAAAGACAAAAAAATCTTGCCTCCAGGCCCAGAAGTAACATGGGAGTAGAAGGGAAAGAAGGCATAGAGAAAAGATTGCTATAATTCATTCATGATTTCATTTATTCTTTTAACAATGTGAGGAACAGCTGCTGCATGATAAACAGTTTGCCAGACCTTGGGGGCTAATGAGTCAAAGACATGGGGACAACTTGCTAGTGACTGTATCTAGTAGAAGCGAGAATTGATTCTTCTTTTGTGAATAAATAATTTTATCTGGCCCACATGCTATCATGGCTAGATAAGTTGCCCCTGGGACAAAAATGTTGCTGCCTAAGAATAAAAATAAGAATGGGTTTGACAACTGTTCAGTCATAAAGGAAAACAAATAAGTTATCTTCATTAAGCATACCTAAACCTGATTTTAAAATTTAACTATACAGATATAGTAATCAAGATAGTGTGATATTGGTGTAAATATAGATACATTGATCCATGGAACAGAATAGAGAATCCAGGAACAAACTTATACTGTCAGTTGATTTTCCACAAAATTGTTGAAGTAATTCCATAAGGGAAAAGATGACCTTTCCAAAAGTGAAGCTAGAACAATGGAACATTTATATACAAAGAAAGCACCTTGATCTTCCCTTCACACCATATAAAAAAATCAGCTAAAACTGGACCACAGACCTAAATATAAAATGTAAACTCTCAAATACTTAGAAGTAAAAAAAACATAGAGAAAAGTCCTGACTTTGGGTTACACAAAGCATTCTTAGACATGATAGAAAAAGCATAATCCACTAAAAAATTGATAAGTTTTACCTTATCAAAATTTAAGGCTATTTCTCTGTGAGGCACCCTGTTAAAAGAATGAAAACACAAGCTACAGATAAGGAGAAAATATTGAATATTATATATCTGATAAATGACTTGAATCTAGAATACATGAAGAATTCTCAAAATTCTATAAAAAACAACAACCCAGTGTTAAAATGGGCAAAGATTTGAACAAATACTTCACCAAATAAAGCATATGAATGGCAGATAAGTACATGAAAAGGTGTTCAACATTCTTAGTCACTAGGAAAATGGAAGATAAAATCACAATGAAATCACACTTACCCTCTTAGGATAACTATAATTAAAAGGCTACTAATACCAAGTGCCATAGAGGATCTGGGGCAGCTTGACCTATCATTGCTGGTAGGAATGTAAAATGGTCCAGGTACTGCTGTGGAACATAATTTGGCAGTTCTAAAAATGTTAAACATAGAGTCACTAAATGACTCAGCAATTCCACTCCTAGGAATAAACCCACGAGAAATGACAACGGATATCTGCACAAAATCCTGTACACAAATGTTTACCAGAAGCATTATTCACTATGCTTCAAATGCAGTCAGAAAGGAGAAATAACTCAAATGTTCATCAGTTGAACAGATAAATAAAATATGGTATAGCCATACAATTGAATGTTATTTGGCAATAGAAAGGAATAAAATTTGAAAACATTAAAAGATTACACATTGCATAATTCATTTATATGAAATATACAACATAAACCAATCAAAGGACAGAAAGTAGATTGGTGGAGGGCAGAGTTGGAGGAGAAATGGGGAGTGACTGCTAATGGGCTCCTTTTGGGGTCATGGGAATATTTTATATCTTGATTGTGGTGATGTTTACATTACTGGATATATTTGATACATTTATCAAAGTTTATCAAACTGTACACTTAAAGATAATTTAATTGAATGTAAATTATACCTCAATAAAGATGATTATTTTTTAAATGATTCGAAAGTCACCAACATTGATTTGTCAACAAAGATCCATACTTTTTAATGACAGCTTTTGACTGCATATATCACAAACATCCTTTAGGTAACAAACAGAATTTTTTTCATTTTCCAAAGGAGACATACATTTACTAGGGCCACCTTTTGCATCATGTGGTTCTCTATCCAAGAAACAAAATATTTGTCATTCAAGGTATAGTAATTGCAGAATTTGGACTATATATACTCTCCCAATGGGAAAATACAATAAATGTCATTGAGGCATATTTTGATTGAATAAAAGCTATCTTTCGCAAGTGTGGTATAAACATTTCTACCTGTATAAATGATGGCTACATATAATATAACCTAATAGTTTTTGAATGTCAATATATCATTCAAATTGGAATTTAGGGACGTTAGAACTCAAATTTAATGAAATATGGTCTTGGAATTTTGTTAACTACCAGTGGTACTGGTAGTATTGGCTAGATTTGTTTGGAGGACAAATAACTGTAAGCCCATCCACCTAAGAACAAACCCATATTACTGGTGGAGGCTAATAGGATAAGGCCTTCTGTTTGAGGAAGTAAAATATAATCATTAACTTGAGTACATCTAGCCTCTGTTAGTGTGCTTTTCAAAATTAACTCATTGAGAACTTTTTGTTATGCTAAGGGTCTTATGATCTTGTAAATTAGAATAATTATTTGTTATAGGTAGTTAAAATTTTTAATTGCAAGTTTTAATATTAAGCCCAAGGAGTTAGCATTAATGAAACTGTTTTATTATGAATTTAATTAATTAATAATGTAGAATTGTGATACTAATCATGTGCTGCTAAATTAATATGTATGCAGTTCATTGTGCAAGATTTGATATGGTGTGCCTTGGGCTATGATAATTCCAGAATTTATAAAAAGTGAACTAGCACATTTGGTGAATGGATTGCACACTTTACTGAGAGAAACGTCAATGTCCTTCTGAGTACCTGAGAATATTTCAAATTGCTATATATTAGAATATGCAAGTCTGCTGGCTAATACTTTTAAGTCAGTGGTTTCTGAAAGTTTTTTATGTGCCTCTATTGGCCAAAAAACTCACTTCACACATACAGTATTTATTTCTTCATAAAAAATAAACACATAATATTGCTCTAATATTATATACATTATAAAACAGAAAACTTAATCATTTGAAAAAGTGAGATTAAAAACTAAAAATATACATCTATTAAGGCTTATGCACCTCACTTGAGAGACCACTGGTCTTAAATAAGAGAGGTACATAGAGTTACCTTTGCTTGGGAGAAAGAGACAGACATTGGTCCATGTGCAAAAAGGCAACATAGAAATTAATGTCAAATGTGGAAAATGGGGGAAACAAATTTTAAAATTTGAATTAAGCAATCATTAAAGAAATAATATACTTTAGTCAGGAATACAGTGTCTTTAAATTTATGAGAATATTGTTTTACTAGCTTGTGAAAACAAAATACCCCATTTAGCACAATTTAAAACAGCTGAAGACATCATTTCAGAAAAAGAATGAATAACTGAAACTCAACTGGAAAATAAATTATAAGAGATAGAATTTAACTGGTAGCCAGGATAAAACAACATCAAACTTGCTTAATAAATGTTAGAAACTAAGGAAATATAAAGATGAATCATGCCTAATAGCATTCCCAACAGGAAGAATATTGTATTAATAAACAATGCCATCTACTTAACAAGGTATTTAAGACAGGAGATACTCCTTCTTGAGTACCTACTGGAAAGAAAAAAAGGAGTTCAGACATGAAAATAAGACAAAAACTACTCAAGGA
>CAUYRH010138159.1:0-23251 GCA_963574655.1 Perodicticus potto
TTGTAGAGACAAAAATATCCCAATATCAAATAAAAAAACATATTTATATATATATATTTATTTTCACCCCCCCCCCCGAGACAGAATCTCACATCTCACTCTGTCACCCTGGGTAGAGTGTGTTGTGGCTTCATTGCTCACAGCAACCTCAAACTTTTGGGCTCAAGTGATCCCCCAGCCTCAGCATCCTGAGTAGCTGTGACTACAGGTGCCCACCACAAATTCCGACTAATATTTTCTATTTTCAGTAGAGATAAGGTCTTGCTTTTGCTCAGGCTGGTCTGGAATTCCTAACTAAATTCACTCTGCCTTGGCCTCCTAGAGTGCTAGGATTATGGGTGTGAGCCTTTGGGCTTGGCCATGATACTGTGTATTTTTAAATGCCATTGGAATCATAACCCAAATGATTCAGTGTATATAAAATACCTGTCCCATTCTTTCATAGAATTTTGGTCTTGGTTACAATCTACTTGAAGGAAACATCTGTATGTCCAGAAATAAGAATCCCAGGATGTATTTTCTCAGCCCATGTAAAATGTAGATTCATCAATATTAAAAAAAATTATTTCTGGTGGTTAATATTGTATATTAGTTGGTCAATTATCCAATGTAGGTATATTTAATTTTTTCAGGGCTATCTTAAAATTTTTTTAAATTTTTAAACTTATCTGGAGATTAAGAGCAGTATTTGTAAATATTAAAATGAATATTTATTAACATTAATAATAAAGAATAATTTTTGTTTCTGGTGGTTAATATTGCATGTTATTTGGTTAATTATCCAATACAGGCATTTTTTAAATAGGATTATCTTCCAAATTAAAAAATTTGTAGGCTAATTTGGAGCTTAAGAGTAGTATCTGTGGGTGGTGCCTGTGGCTCAAGGGAGCAGGGTGACAGCCCCATATTCCAGAGGTGGCAGGTTCAAACCGTGCCCCAGTCAAAATCTGCAAAAAGGAAAAAAAAAAGGAGTAGTATCTATAAATTTTAAAATATTCATTAATAATAAAGAATAAGAAATAAAAATATTTATTAAAAAATCAATCCTTTAAGAAAAGACCAAAAGTCAGACTATCTTACAAATAAATATTATGTATTACAAAGATTGCATTGGCGTTGGCACAGATAGGGAAAGAACTTACAGAAACAATCCTTTTTTGAATCACAAGTATTAGTGATGATAAATTTTGTTCATATTGCTAGTTTGTTAGGTTCCTATTTCTAAGGCATTTTGTCTCATGTCCTATATTTACCTTATAAATGTTTGTAGAGTTTACAAATTCCAACCTTTAGTGAGAACATTTCTTATTTATGCTGCAGTCTGCCACTATAGTTTTGATCCTCTCCAACATTTATTATCCATGTCTCTTGAACTCTCTTTTCTGAAGGTTTTTTTATTTCCTCCCCTTGAAAACTTATCTATTGATGTTTGCCATATATTTTCTTAAATTTGGCTTTCTCCTTTTCTCCATCTTACCTATTATTAAACTTTTTTATAATTCTGAAATGGTGAGATATTTTGTGAAAATCATCGATCCACGTTATGCTAAAAGTGAAACCTAGTAGTATTAATTAAATGGATTTTGTGGTGTTATACTGTAAACAAAATAATCTTTACTTCTAACTGTTAGGAAAACCCCACAAATTTCATAGGGATTAAGTATTTGAACTGAAAAATTAAATAATGAAAATGGGAGATAATTTGGAAGTACCCTAACATTGGATTAGAAGAATGTTTTTTAATTACCAAAAAAAAAAAAAAAAAAAAAAAAACCAAACCAAAAAAACCAGAAGCAATAACAAACAAGATTAATAGATTCGGAGTAATAAAAATAGAAAAGTTCTGCATGACCAAAAATTAATGAATCAAAAAAAAAATTCAATGAGGTATTATAGTACATATAGTATACTCCTCCTAAAAAAGAGCTCCCCAGTAGTCGTAAAATCCAATTAAAAATAAGAGTAAAGCAAGCTATATAGTCAGAGAAAAGGAAATGTAATTGGCAAAGGTCAATGAATATAAGGAAAGAGGTTCAACCCACCAGGAATTAAGGTAATGAAAGTTAAAACATTAAGCTAGTATTTTAAGCCTGGAAGATTAACAAAATTAAGATTAATAAAATCCGGGTGAATAAGGGTATCAGGAAAGAGACTCTGTCATATTTCATTGGTGAGAATATGAATTATATGAGTCTTCAGAAAGCAACCTGCCATGATTTGCTAAAATTCAAGATAAACAGATACTTAGGGAAATCTAGCCTAAGATATGAAAATACCAGTACACAAGACAGTGAATTACACATTACATAAATTTTCATATTACTAGTAGTAACTTATATATGTTGACGTCCTGTATACTTAGTATATCAATCTGAAGAAGCAATTTTCAGAGTAACATGAATAATATATTTACATATTTGTAAAAAAATACAAATATTTATATGTATGTAGTAGATAGATATACTGAACCACGGAGAGTAGGGAATTATTGGGTTTTACCTTTCAATTTTTTTTTCATTTGCAATTTATTATTGCAACTTTAACAAAAATCTAATGAGCCTGTTGTGGTGGCTCAGCTGAGGTGGGAGGACTGCTTCAGGCCAGGAGCTCCATACCAACCTGAGCAACATGAAATACTGACTCTACAAAAATAGAATATTAGCTGGGTGTGGTGGCATATGCTTGTGGTTCCTGTTACTCAGGAGGCTGAGGCAGGAGGATCGCTTGAGCCCAGGAGTTTGAGGTTGCAGTGAGCTATGATGATCCCACTGCATTCCAGCCTGGGTTACCCAAGATTGCTTCAAAAGGGAAGGGGAGGGAAGAAACTTAATGAAAGAGGGACATAAACAAAGCAAATATGTCTGAAACTATCTTAGAATGTAAGGGAACTTTACAAAGGATATTTATGACTAGAGCCATCTCCTGTTAGCACTATAGTTACATTCCTTTGTATCCTGTACTCCCCCCTCCCAAATCTGTTCCCTTAATGTTTTACTTCACCCCTCAGTGTACTGGTAGCCCTTCCTTGGGGGACTGCCCTTTCACATTGAGAGCCAGGAAACACCTGGGAATTTATGTCTTTCCTGGGGCTGTCATTAACCAATGACAGAGAGGTGAGAAGGTAGGAATATTCCAGGTCCCTTGCTCCTTAACAGAAGCATTGGGAGGTGTGATCCATGATCTCCCCAGAGTATCTCCCTGTGAATATTTCTTAGGACTTTGCTTAATATGCAGTCTAGCCTGGCCTCCTTCCCTAGTCCCACTTGCCGGCTACCATTCTGAAATTGGCTGGAACACTTTTTGATAAACACTTTTAGATATCTCCTATTCGACAATGACCAGCCAACAGATGTCACTTTAATTCTTGAGAGCTCAGGCATCATGAATATAATAGACAGCATGAAAGTTCAGATTTTGAGGGTGTGTCCCATACTCTTCACTTACTTATCTGGGGGGCTTGGGCGATTCACCAGAATCCTTCATGCCTGTTTTCTCATCTATAATATAGGATTGACAATAGAACTATTTCACAGAGCTATTTTGAGGAGTAAGTAATGTATGTAACATACATCTAACACATAAGGCACCCAATCACGATTAAAAATTTACAAAGATAGAAAAAAAAAGAAAAAAATTAACAAGGATGCTTTGTATAAGCTTCATGACTGCTTATCTATACAGGCTGTTGAATGTCTAACAAAAAGAGGCATTTCCTTTAAATGAAAATTTATAATAGATTTGGAGTCTTCCTTAGGCTGAAAGCCCCTCTTTACAGAACATTATTTTATTATGCATAACTCATGTGAAGTAAACAAAATTAAAACATCATTGACTTTAATGGAACTTTGCACGGTTTGATTAGTATACCATTATTGTATAAAAACATTCTGCCTGCTGAGTAGAAGCAGGTGCATTAGAATATCGTTTGGTGTAAAGTTTCAGCATAGGCTGTTTCCACAATATATTCCCATGAATGCACTATCATGTGGTATGAAATAAATTAGATATAGTGGATAAAAACCAAAAAATTATATTTCATTAACAGCCATATAACATGTTAGCAATGAGTATATCATTTTACTGCCTTAAATAACAGTACTATTTACGAGGATGGTGCAATGACCATGTCCTTTATCGACCTCATTTTACTTTTCAGAATTTTGTTTACGTTAAAGTAACATAAAAATTCTATTTCCTGTCTATATGAGGATTTGTCCTTCTGAAGCATTACCATAATATTTTTCTTCAACGCAATGCCATGGAATTAATTTACACATGAACCTATCTTGTTATAATGTCTGGGCTCTATGAAATTTCCTTGGTTGGGGTTTCAAGCAAAGCTAGCTAATATTTAACTCTATTTACTGCAAACAGCACATTTCCTGGTGATTTCTAATTCCATTTTGCATTAAAATCCTTTTGTTGTAATTACTGTCATTCTTTCATTGTTTTCCTCTAATTATGCTGTCCAGAGTAAATTCTCAATTATTTAGGAACTGTGTATTTAATCTGTGGATTTTCTAAATCCTTTCTTTTTAATTCTTTTACTATACATTCTTATGCATTTAAATGTTTTCCATTTTTATAATTTCACCAGATGATAAGTGATGGTAGAGGGAGAAGTTCACATTAAAATAAGCAGTTTGCAATTTTAATAAAAATTCCTGGTACAAAGTCTGATTCCAATGAATGTAGGAAATAAAAATTTAAACTATTCATGGATCTTAATCCTTTCTCCACTACTGGATGTAAGTAAAAGTTAAAACTCTACATTTTGTTCTCTTAATTTTATAAATATATAATAATTAGTATATATCATACATAAAATAATTTTGCCAAGAGCAAAGCTACGTGCACTTTCTTTTTTTTCTTTTTGAGACAGAATCTCAAGCTATTGCCCTGGGTAGAGTACTGTGGTGATGTCATAGTTCACAGCAACCTCGAACTTGGGCTCAAGTGATCCTCTTAACTCAGTTTTTTTTTTTCCATTTTTAGTAGAGAAGGGGTCTCACTTTTGCTAAGGCTGGTCTCAAACTCCTGAGCTCAAGCAATCCACCCACCTTGGCCTCCTAGAGTGCTAGGATACAGGCATGAGCTCCCGCGCCCGGCCACTACAAGCATTTTTTTAAAAGGCCTAATAGTCATATCACTCCATACCACCCATCACCAAGCTGCACATTCCTTAAAATAATGGGGGTTCGAAGGTTTTGTTCACAAATGTAAGAGGACTTTACATAGCAAAGTCCTTGAACAGATTTGAAATTAACCTGAAAAGAGAGATTGGGACGATGTCAAATATCAAAGTAAGTTTATAATCAATCAAAATACTCAGTTATTTTAAGATTAAGATTTAACAAAAAATTTACATGAAAGAAAGTGATTGTGTGGCACCTGTGGCTCAAAGAAGTAGGGCGCCAGCCCCATAAGCTACAGGTGGCAGGTTCAAACCCAGCCCTGGCCAAAAACTGCAAAAAAAAAAAAAAAAAAGAAAAAGAAATTGTGATCTAGGCAGAATATGTGTGCTTGAGGACCCTCATCTTCATTTATGTGCTTTTCTCACTAACTTCAGGCTTCCATGGCCCCACGATGTTTTTATGCTGTCCCCAAACCATGGAAAAACAGCTATTGCCCCCATCCAGTCCACTACTCAAGTTCCTCCTGAACTTTGGTAGCTAAACTCACTTACCTTCCTTCCACTCCACATAGGTCAGAATTTGCATTCCCACTTCCTATTGGCTTTCCTGGTGACCAAAATAATAAAATTCATTGTGGTTCTAGCCACTTGTAACCTTCCCTTCCCTTCAAATTTGCATCAGAAAGAAAAGATCATTCAACTCAATGGAATTTTGGATTACTTTAATTTCTGGAAACTGAACAAATGGCAGAATGTTCTGCTACAATACATTTTCTTATAAAATGAATTAACTCAATTGGTAGGTAGAAGAGTGATGTCAATATATACGGTAGAAGTTGGTTGATTCATATATGACTATTTCCGCTAATTTTTAGCCTCACTAGGTAACAGCCAATGAACACAAAATACACCAACAGATTCAAATGCAGCAATCCTAAGAAGAATGCACTGCACCCCGCATTCCTCCTGGGCGCTGTCTGGCCACATTCTATATTGGAAATGTTCGTTAAGTCTTCTCCCCATCTTTAGTAATCCTTATTTCCTTCCAGCAAGCTACCCTTACTGTATGTTTACTGGTGTGCTTTAGGAATTTATTTTTTTAACCATTATTATTTTTATTAAATTTAGTATTGTTTTGTGAGTACTCTTGATTAAAAAGTTACGTAAGTTGCAATGGTTCACCCAACCCATTTTTCTTTCAAGGAGTTATTTTTGCTGCACAATTTTGCATAAGGTGAGGGTTTTTCACCAGCGTGTTATCACATGATGGTAGGAATGCCTGTAAAGCACTTTAAGAAACATGGGAAGAACTTGTCCCTTCATCCCACTTTCTTTTTTTTGTCCTTCTTTTTGTTGCAGGGAGCAACCTGAAAAAGAGAAAAGGAGGAATTTTTTTCTTTCTCTTGGCTCCCTATATTAAGTGTTGGTTGTAAGTGGTAAGTGTTTAACTTAACCAACTGGAAACTTCACCTATCTTCATTATCATCAACAATGATGCATTTAAATATCAAAGGTCCAAAGGAGCACAATTCCAATGTTAATGTTCATGTCTTCATTTTTACTAAAATTCTCTTAGTGTTTAATGAGGCCCAAGATTCTTTGTTCCAAATGTCCAATAAAAGTGGGGTATTTTTATTATTTTTTTTTGAGACAGAGTCTCACTATGTTGCCCTCAGTAGAGTGCTGTGGCATCACAGCTCACGGCAACCTCAAACCCTTGGGCTTAAGTGATTCTCTTGCCTCAATCTCCCAAGGAGCTGGGACCACAGGTGCCCACTACGCTCAGCTATTTTTTTGTGGCAGTTGTCATTGTTTTTTAGTTGGTCTGGGCCAGATTCGAACCTGCCACCCTTGGTGCATGTGGTTGGCACCGTAACCATTGTGCTGGGGGCGCCAAGCCTTTTTTTTTTTTGAGACAGAGTCTCACTCTGTCACCCTGGGTAGAGAGCTGTAGCGTCACAGCTCACAGCAACTTCAAACTCTTGGGCTTAAGCAATTCTCTTGCTTCAGCCTCCCAAGTAGCTGGGACTACAGGCGCCTGCCATAATGCCTGGTTAGTGAGTATGGTATTTTAGTAATGTCTCATTATATCATTTCCTCCTTATCATCACTTAACTGTTTTCACACATTTTTGGAAAATATTTAGAAGTCTACAACTTTCCTTTATTGTTTGTTGTATGTAAGATTTAATCAGGGCCTGTTCTAAGCTTAGAAAGAGCTACAGAACATTCAAGTTTTCCTTAATTGTCTGTATGTCTTTGTTTTCACATCGTCAGAAATCTTGATTCTATAAGGTGTAAATTGTTAAAACAATTGACTAAAAGGATGGGATCAAACTAAACTATCCAGCTAGGTAAACAATTTGGGACAGCAACTTTTGTAGGAAATAAAGGGGACATATTTTAGAGCCCTCTGGCCCTTTCTCTAAACTCCTTACCCTCAAAGCTTCTGCACATATTCCGGAAAGTAGGAAAATATTTTCACGCCAAAAAAAAAAAAAAAAAAAAAAATTACAAGAAAAAGGTTGCATAAATTCCAACAAAACACGTACTCCTTATTATAAATGAAAGAAATATGTTAATAAATCAAGGAAAAAACTGGAGTATGGAAGTGGAACCATATGTAAAGCTAAAAAAAGTACAAGTGCAGCATAGATTTGGCTCAGCTCTCTGGTAGCCAATGTGAGAAGGGTCATCTATCCAATATATTGTGTGCATTAGCTGAAACAAAACAGTAATTTAGAGGAAGTGGACTTATTTTTGGAAATAATATCGGAGAACATTTTTGTGAGGAATTTATCATCTATGTGATGATAAGTAATATTTTTACACTTGGAAGAAGTTATTAAGGATAAGAGGGTTAGCTTCTCTACTCCGCTTCACTAGAGGTAAGATTTAATTGGAATGAAGTCTTTCTAGGCTAAAGAATGTATGCAGATTACTGATATAGGTAGTTTTATTACTCCTACTCTATAGTTCCTGGAAGGTGGAATTTGCTTATCACAGAACTTAAGTGTTTTACAGTTGGCACATATTAAATCATTGAGTAAACGTATAAAAACGCGTATGTGGGAGGAAGGGGCCTAATGGTCTCTAACGCTTCCTAAGATTCATCTTTCCTCACTCAGCACTGGGTAATGAGAAGTGGTTTGACACTAACAGGGTTGGCCATACAGAAAACCTGAGGCGGTCTTATTTGCTGAAGGTGTCTTTCACAATCATCCTTTCTTGAACTCCTTTTGCCCAGTTTTAGCTCATCAGATGCCTCTCTGCTCTCTAGCACCAAGAACAACATTTACCTTTGCTACTTTGTAGAGGATTCATTTTGGGGGGGGCCTCAGAAGGAGTCCACATCTAACTAGCTCTGTCAGGGAAATGGGTACAAGGGGTATTTCAATGAGTGCCTAGTATTTGCCAACCTTGAAATTCTATATACCTAAAGTGGTATTTTGAGGCCTAGGAGATAGATCTCCAATTAAATTTCTTCAGGCTGAGGACTTTTCCATATCCTTCATTCATCAAACTATAAATGGTGTTATCATCCATTTATAAAGGAAGGACTTTTCTGTTTTTAATTAAAAAATGCAGGATTTGGCTGGACTTACACCTATAATCTTAGCACTGTGGGAGGGTGAGGTGGAAGATTGCTTTAGGCCAGGAGTTTGAGACCAGCTTGAGCAACATTGAGACTCTTACATCTACAAAAAAGATAAAAATTAGCTGGGCATGGTGGAATGCAGCTGTAGTCTTAGGTACTTAGAAGGCTGAGGCAGGACTGCTGGAGCCCAAGAGTTTAAGGTTGACCTATGCTGACACCACTGCACTGTAGCTCAGGAGACAGAGAACTTGTCTCCAAAAAATAAAAACAAAATTTTTTTGAATTTTTGTTTGGGGTTAGGAACTAAAAGACTTGTGTTCAAGATTCAACTGTGAGGGCGGTGTCTGTGGCTCAGTGAGTAGGGCACCAGCTCCATATACGAAGGGTGGTGGGTTCAAACCCAGCCAAACTGCAACAAAAAAATAGCCAGGCGTTGTGGCGGGCACCTGTAGTCCCAGCTACTCAGGAGGCTGAGGCAAGAGAATCACCTAAGCCCAAGAGCTGGACATTGCTGTGAGCTGTGACGTCACAGCACTCTACCAAGGGAAAAAAAAAAAAAAAAGATTCAACTGCCAAGAATTAGCTCTGTAACTTTTGGCAAGTCCTTTAATGTCTCTACAACTCTTGTTCCTGGGATGTAAAATGAAGTTAATTACCTGCCCTTTCTCACAATAAGACCATTCGGTCAGGTCTTTAGCCCATTATTGTTTATTTTATTTACTAGTTTATCTTATGAATATGTATATTTGAAGGCAGACACTGTGTTTTATTGGTTTGTATCTTAAATGCTTATCACAATGATTTTTACATTGTATATTCCATAAAATATCCATTGGTCCACTGAATTAATGAAAGTATTTGGAAAACGTCAAGGTGTTAAATAAATGTAAGGTGTTTAAGGGAAGCAAGCAGCTCTCTTTTTGGGCCCAGTAGTTGCTTCCTGTGGCCCTAATAGCCTCAAGCAATTAGTAGCAGTCCATATTGACAGACTAGACAGTGCTAAGATGCTGATACATCTTACATGTTCCTCCTCCTGGAAGTGTCCTCACTCCGAAGGCTTTGGGTTTCCTTTGGATCATCAGGTGTCCAGGGTCATAAATTGGTCCCCAAGCACATTGCTCCTGATACTGTTGAACAATACCTGTAAAAATACCAAAATGTTGAATATTCATTCTGTAGCACATTTTATATACATCTAAATGCTCCAGATTTTCATGGTTTTTCTATAATTCCAAAACTGAGGAGTTATTCACAGGGTGGCTCTAAAGTTTATTGCACATTATTTTAAATTGTACATGACCTTTATGGCCACCCTGTATATCAGAGACTATGTATTCACAAGTATTATTTTGTATCTCACATTTCTATGAAGTAGGTACTATTGTTATCTCCATTTTATATTTGAGAGTTTTGAAAAAACAAAAAAGAGGTTAAGTATTTTGCACAAGGTTACAGTGGCAAAGGTGGTACAGCCTGGATTCCTATGTAGGTCGTCTGGTTCCAGAGTCCAAGCCCTTAACCATTATCCTATACTAGCTCTTAACTAAGTAGCTCAATAGCTATATATATATATTTTTTTTGAAAAATCATTTTTTTTGAGGAAGAATAACACAAATTTTGAAGCTTACTTTGCTTAATTATGAACTATCTACCGTTCCTGTCTATAGTTTCCCAAGTATTAACTGAAGTTATCTTCATGCACTTACATTGTAATGAGAACACTACTCTTTAATGTGGTAGAACCCCTGTAAGTCGACCAGCTAAGGGACTGTAAGAGGTCAACATATGAAACTTCCATTGAGTACATGTGCTGTGTATCCAGTCTGTAAAAATTAAGTCAACTTATGAAGGTGGACAATATGGGAAGGTGGTCAACAATAGGGAATTCTACTGTATATAAAAAATAGAATCTGGAAGGATGATTTCATACATCCATATAGTAAAGGGATTCTTATGGAAGAAAGTTTTTAAAAAAACAAAACAAAACCACAGAAATCTACTTGAAATTGCACTAAAAATCTAAATAAAGGAGCTATTTTTGGTTGCCTCTAGTTTAAACCAAGTCATTTATATAATAACTATTCCCAACAAAAAGTGGTAATAATTATAATTGTACTGCTTATTGTTCAATTATCTGGCAAACCTGATTTTTTTCATGTATGTTTCCCTTCATAAGGAAATATCTCATTTGTTAACACCAAATTTGATCAAATTAGTTATAATACTTAAATACTTTAATATGCAATGAAAAGGGCAAAACACTCAGCTACAGAAATGCCAAAGTCTGTTTTTCACACCTCTTTTCTACAAAAGCTACTAATACGCAAATACCATACATTAAGCAGTTTGAATTGTCTTAAAGTTACATTCAGAAGGGGCTGTAACCCTTAAGAACTAACAATATTAAAAAGGCAAAAACATTATTAACTCATAGATAATACGTATGCATTCATCTATAAAAAAATGAGAATGCCAATGTTTTATTTGCTATATGAATGAGGGAAGCATCAGTGAAATAAATTTGATAACATGACTCACACTTCATTACAAGTGATTTTTCCAAATTCACAACTTTCACATTTGGCTGAGCTAAAAAGCAAAAAAAAAAAAAAAAAAAAAAAAAACCCACCAAAAAAATAAAAAACCCTAAAAAAATGAACATTAACTACATATAAGTAGGCCAAGTCACATGAGCCCTAAAAATGTGAGTTTAAATGAGTACACTTTTCTAGCTGGGAAAATATTTTCCTTAACTTTAAGCTTAAATAATTTACCCATGGTGATGAATAAGCCCTTGGGTGAGGTTCAAAAACTTCTTCCAGACTGTCTCATAGGAATTACACAAAACTTATTATGGAATATAGATGGAACATTTTCTTGGTTGTCTTAATAGTTAAGACAAGAATTTAAAAAATCATACTACTTTGCTTTCAGGCCTTTTTCTCCAAAAATGTACCATCTTTATTTCTTAATGTTGTACAATGACATGAAGTCCGTTTAATGGTGGACTTTATTTAGTTGTGTTCATCAACTTCTGTACCCTAGAAGTAGTAAAAGTAATTAGAACATGGCTATTTAAACTGCTTCCTCATCTCCTCCCCTTCATTAACTAGAGAAATTTATTTAGAAAACAATAAGGAAGAAGTACCATAGCCTGGAGGCACCTAGGGTCAGAGGGGATTCAAAGACTGAGAAAGTATGGCTCTGGAGAGAGATAAGTCATATGGGAAATTTGTTGAGTCTAAATGAACGTTTCACCCTCTTTCCCAGCTTCAGGTTTAGAAGAGATGTGAGTTGTCAGGAATGTGCATGGACCTTTCATAAACTGGTATTTTCATTCGTGTTTATTTTTACCACAAAACAAAATAACTGGAAATACAAGTGCTTGGTACTACATCCTTCTGAGGCTTAAAAGCCCATTAATAAGCACACTGTATCCGTCGTTGAGAGGGCAACTTTTTAAAATAAACCCGGCCAGAAGAATCTCCTCAGACAGACAGTGAAATCACTCTTCCCTCCCCAGCCAACAGGGAAAAGGGAGACAGATATTGTCCCCTACTTATATCATGGGAATCTCCCTTTCTCCTCCGACCTCCCTACCCTCTCCCACGCAGGTCAGGCCATCTGAGGAGGTAGCAGGGAGAAAAGGTAACGCTCAGTCCTCCATGGCAAAGTCTTTGGTCTTTTCCTCCTGGTCCCCCACTTTGTAGCGCAGCAGCACGCGCAGGCGACGCGGGTTGTCCCGGGAGGGCAGCAGCGTGATCTCTCCTGAAATGTCCGTGTCTTGCTCCACTTGCACCGGCTCGTTCAAATAAAGGAGCGCCTGCTTCCAGTGGGTGGCCGGGTGAAAAGGCGAAGTGGACAGCACCAGGGGTTTCTCCGACTCTCCACCAGGAAAGGTTACCTGGAACCAGACGGCAAAGCCATGCATGGGCGCCGAGCCGTAGCAGCTGCAACGGAAGCGCCCGCCCACCCCGGCCACCAGCTCGTGCTCCAAGCCCACGCGGGCCAGATCAAGCTGAGCAAAACGCTGCGGTCGGGCCAGCACATCCTCGCCGGACAGGCCCTGCACCACGATCTCCGAGTGGCCCATGAGGCAGCGCGTAGCGAAGCTCTCGAGACAGCTCATGTCCACGCCATAGTGCTGCTTCACCTGGCTCCAGAAGCCGAGGCGCCACTCCAGCATCTGGTCGCTGATGGGGGCTACGAAGAGCTCAGCGGAAGCTGGCAGGAGAAGCCCGCCCTCTTTCAGCCACTTGGTCCGCGCGTGGAGCACCGAGCTCAGCATGGACTCGTGCAGCAGTCCATACCCCATCCACTCGCTCACGATGGCGTCCACCTGCTCCGGCAACTCCACCGTCTCCACCGGCCCCGGCAGGATGTGCACCCGGTCTTCCAGCCCGTTGAGCCGCACCACCTCCCGGGCCTGTTGCCAGATGGCGCTGGCTTCCACCGCGTACACGCGCCGGGCCCCGGCCTGGGCACAGAAGATGCTTAGAATGCCGGTGCCCGCGCCCACGTCCAGCACGGTCTTGCCCCGCAGGGCTGCCCAGTTCCGCAGGATGCCTAAGCGGTAGGCATCGGTGCGGACGCGGTCCGCGATCATCTCCTCGTGGACCGAAACGTCCGAGTAGCACTCGTAGTACAACTGGTCGCGCTCGCGTTTAGTCCTCCGGGGTCGCTGCAGGGCCTCCTCCCGCTCCCCGCCATCTTCCTCCTCACTTCCCTCCCCTGCTTCGCCGCCGCCCCCCGACTCAACCTTTCTTTTCTTGGGCTGCGACATCTTGGCGGCTGCGGCCGGCTCCCGGCGGGCGTTGCGCGGCACAGCGCGGGCTCCGGGAAGCAGGGGCTTCTGGGACTTGTAGTGCGCACGTCGGCGCCGCACTTCCTGCGGGGTCTCCGGGCCGGGGCAGCCCGGCCTGCCGGGCCCATCCCATCCGCGTCCTGCCCCTGTGGTGTGTTGCCATCCCATTTCCCTTTCACCACTCACGTGTTCTGCGATTCTCTCATTTTTACCCAAGCTCCTCAGATTTCCTTTGCTTTCCCTCTTTTCTGAAGCAGACACGCCTACTTAAAACTAAAAATCCACTTTAGTCTACTCTGCTGAATTCACCGGTGTTAAGCCCCTTAGTTATCATGGAGGCCTTCCCTGGACGGTGGGTGCAACTGTCAAAGCTCCCCAGACTTGGCGATTTCGAAATTGCACTGCACATTTCTATTTTCTGTGTTTAGAAATAGAGAAATTAGAGTACAAGGAAGGTGTACATGGAACAAAGGAATAATGTGAAACCTTGATTCTTATTCCAATGTGACCATTAATTTTTTTGTTTTCTGTTTTTTTTAGACAGGGTCTAGCTATGTTGTCCAGGTTCGAGTGTAGTGGTGCAGTTACAGCCCACTGCAGCCTCAAACTCCTGGGCTGAAGAAATCGTCCCATCTAGGCCTCACAACGTTTGGGACTACAGGTGTGAGCCATGATGCCTGGATAATGTGAACACTATTTAGTTAAATGATTCAGGGCAAGTAATTGAAGTTCCCTGGCATCACCTACTCATGCACTTATCAGCAACAAAGACTCTTCATTGCAGTCGGGGAAGAATTACTGGTATGTTTTCAGTGTTTCTCATTTCTATTTCAGGGCAATAGTTGTTTCTAGTTCCTTATATTCAGAATTATCAGAATAATTCTGTGGTTCTTTCATGAGTTAAATCCTAGAAGGCTAAATAGCTGCTAAAAAGCAGTAGTGGTGTGATACAAACTCATTGCTACGTGTATTATGGTAACCAACCATGTTTTTTTATCTGCGAAATAACAGAGTCCTTAATCCCTTTGATCACTTTTCCACTGCAACTTATCTTTTCCTGTGTCTCCTTGTTTGGGCAAGACTGATACTCTCTTCTGTTTTTCTTACAGTCAACCATGAGCTGTTAATCTCTTCCCTTTTTGTTGATAATGGAAAGAAAATGTATTTTAAAATACGTGCGATATCCATATGAGTGTCTATATTCTTAACAAGTAAGATGAGAATGCCATTTTCCCCCAGTTTAGAAAAAAAAGATGACACAGAAGAAAATTGTTAATTTTTTGTGGTCTTGAACTGCTTCCATTTTCTCCCATTCTTGTCTGGGAGGAAAGTTCCTTCACCCTATTCTATTAATCTTTTATTAATGGAATAGGTTTATTGATGTGGTATCCTCAGCTCTACTCTACTTCTAACTCAAGACTCTCAATCCTGGCTGCTCATTAGAATCCTCTAAGGAGCTTTTAAAAAATACCTATGCCTGGGTCTATCTCAGGCCAATTAAATCAGAATTACTCCCATGAAAACTGGGCATCTAGTTTTTAAAAGGTCCCCAGGGAATTGTAATGTGCAGCCAGGGTGAGAACTACTGTTTCTCACTAAAATAATCTTCGTTAAATCTTGCTTCACTATTTTCATTGTGTACATTATATTTTTTCAGTAGCCTAGGTTCAACCACTTACGGCTAAAAATCCTTAAGGCAGTTCTCTCTGTGCTTTGGCTTAATACCATGTTTTAAGAAAATTGAGGCCCATAATACAGCATGGGATTAAAGTTATAAATTTGACCACTTTAATACCTTACTTTTAGGCTGTCACTTAGTATATATTTCTCCCATTTTTTATTCCTCAAAATCTCATCTCTTCATTTGAAATACATTCACTCAACCCAAGTTCTGATTTGCTTTCTTGTTGTTTCCTTTAAGGAAATTCTGAATATAAGTTTTGCTGGTTTTACCCTCAAAATAGATCTTGAATTTATCTGCTTTTCTCGATTGTCTTTGTCAAAACCCTAGTTTAATCTTTCATCTTTACTTGCCTGGAAATTAGTCTCCTAAGGGCTCTCCAGCTTCTAATCACACCTCTGTCTAATCTCTTCTCCACATAGTTAGAAGAACAAGCCTTTAAAGACCCCAGTTGGATCATATCTTTCTCTTGTAACTTCCTAGTCCAGTTACTTAACAATGCAGTAACTTCAGATAACTTCCCATCTAATCTCATACCATTTTTTTGAACTCCTCATTGGGGTCAGGGTGTACTGGCCTTCAGCAGAGTGCCATGGCTCATGCCTGCAGTCCCAGTGACTTGGGGGACTAAGGTGGGAGGATAAATAAATACTGAACTTCCAGTATTACATTTCTGTCCCATGTCATGTCTTCACTTATGCTCTTCTCCTTAGCACTTCACTTTAATGGCTTCTTCTAATCCTTCTGTCTCAACTTAGATCGTAACTCCTGAGAAAGGCCTTCTCTGGCTACTGTAGATAATATTTTTTAACCCAAGACACCATTTTCCTTCCTAGGTTTTATTATTATCTGTATGTATTTAATTAACTTGTTTTCTGTGCAATATAAACTGTAGGAGACTTGAATTTTTCTTTCCCCACTATTATAGTTGATAGCCCTAGAATAGAACCTGGCACATAGAAAGTGCTCTATAAAAAAAAAAAAAAAGAAAAAAGAAAAAAAAAGGCTCGGCACCTGTGGCTCAACAGGTTAGGGCGCCAGCCATGTACACCTGAGCTGGCGGGTTCGAATCCAACCCGGGCCCACCAAGCAACAATGACGGCTGCAACTGAAAAATGGCCAGGCGTTGTGGCGGGCGCCTGTGGTCCCAGCTACTTGGGAGGTGGAGGCAGGAGACTCTCTTGAGCCCAGGAATTGGAGGTTGCTGTGAGCTGTGATGCAATGGCACTCTGTCCAGGGTGACAGCTTGAGGCTTTGTCTCAAAAAAAAAAAAAAAAAAAGTGCTCGGGCCATGCCTGTGGCTCAAGGGCCAGCCCCACATACTGGAGGTGGTGGGTTCAAACCCGGCCTGGCTAAAAACTGCAACAACAAAGTAGCTGGGTGTTGTGGCAGGTGCCTGTAGTCCCAACTACTTGGAGGCTGATGCAAGAGAATTGCTTAAGCCCAAGAGTTTGAGGTAACTGTGAGCTGTGACGCTACCACACTCTACATAGGGTGACAGCTTGAGACTCTGTCTCAAAAAAAAAAAAAAAAAACAAAAAGGTGCTCAATAAATAGTCTTGAATAGAGACTACTGTGGATGCACAAATTGTGATGCACAGAAGAAGAATCAGAGAGCGTTTTGCCTTTTTAGTCCAATGTGACAATGTGACTCTGGTAAACTCTGAGATAAATCCAGATATAGATCGAATATAGAATCTCCCAGAAATGAGAATGGTTTCATTTTTAAATGCTTTTAACCTTCTAGATCAGTGGTTTTCAACCTTCCTAATGCCGTGACCCTTTAATACAGTTCCTCATGTTGTGGTGACCATATGGTTGGGGGTCAGTACTAAACAATATTAAATGGATCAAAAAATCTTAAATACATTAAATGATTAAAGGTGGGTATTGTTTCATAAAGCTTACTTCAGTCAAGTATACTGTATGTACATATCTTTTCTTTTCTTTTTCTTTTTTTTTTTGAGACAGTCTTACTTTGTCAACCTCACCCTTAGTAGAGTGCCATGGTGTCATAGCTCACAACAACCTCAAACTCTTAGGGTCAAGTGATCCTCTTGCCTCAGCCTCCCAAGTAGTTGGGACTACAGGTGCCCTCCACAATGCTCAGCTATTTTTATAGACAGGGTCTAGCTCTTGTTCAGGCTGGTCTTGAACTCCTAAGCTCAGACAGTCCACTTGCCTTGGCCTCCCAGAGTGCGATTATAGGCATGAGCCACTGCATCTGGCTTGTATGTATATTTCTTACTGCAGGTTATGGTTAAAAAGTTTGAAATTTACAGTTTACTTTTCTCAAAAACACTGTGAACTTTGCCATTTCTGTTCCTTTGCTATAGATGCCTGTACCATTTTGTCCTGTCATTCATCTTTTTAGATAATTCTCAAAGTTATTCCTTTGTAGCTTTTTAAACCAGTCTGTGGTCCTTTAATACTTACATATAACTCTTTTTCATCTATCCCATTGTAATCAGAGCTATTTATATCTGGCTTTCCAGATTGTGGACACTGGAACATCAAGACCTAGTATTCTCTACTTTATAGTACAAAGTTTATACGTTGTGCTGGAATTTGAACCATTTCCAGATTATTAATCCTGAGTATTGAATAACTGGGAGAATTATAATCCATTTTCTATATCACAGTCATTCATTTATTCAACAAATATTTTGGACTTCTCTGCACTAAATGTTATTCTAGTATCAAGGACCATAGTAAACAAAAAGACCAACATCCTTATCCTGGGGGAGTTTATCGTTTTGTGTAAATGCCATGTTACCTATTATTCTTATGTTTTCTTACTAGGAAATGATTGTACCAATTTTAAAATCTCGGTCCTCTTTCCTGTATTATTTTATCTTGGATGTGTTGATGTGATTTCCTCCTATAAATACTTATTTCTAATTTCCTTTCAAGATCTGTTGTTTAAACATGTATTTGAAAGCCTAGTATAAGGATTGAAGATAGTTCCTTCAGGATTGCAAGAATTCATTGTAATTCTCAAAGTGTATGTTGGGGAAGGGTAAAGGAGCAATGACATGAAAAATGTTATAAATATCTCTTTGATATGAATATTCATTAAATGCTGTAGTTCTCACCATTCTGCAGTTACTTGGTAGCTGCAATGATGGAAAGAGGCACTTCTGTCTAAAAAAAAATTATAGAAAATAAAGACAAAAGGGGGCGATTTTTGTATTTGAACAAATTGGAACATTAAACATAAAAAAGCTTTGGTATATGTTATTTTCACCATGAGTATACTGTCTTTTACATCTGTGGTATATTGACCCAGCTATTATGTCTAATACTAAAACAGATGCATAGTAAATTTATAGCTCCCTGATGATATTATTGTGAGTGGGTCTAATTCTTTTTTTTTTTTTTGTAGAGACAGAGTCTTATTTTATCGCCTTCGGTAGAGTGCCATGATGTCACACAGCTCACAGCAACCTCCAACTCCTGGGCTTAGGCGATTCTCTTGCCTCAGCCTCCCGAGTAGCTGGGACTACAGGCACCTGCCACAATGCCTGGCTATTTTTCTGTTTTGCAGTTCAGCCGAGGCCAGGTTTGAACATGCCACTTTTGGTATATGGGGCTGGCGCCCTTACTCGATGAGCCACAGGCGACACCCAAACAAAGTCTCTTTTTTTTTGGCCAAGGCTGGGTTTGAACCCACCACCTCTGGCATATGGGGCCAGCACCTGACTCCTTGAGCCACAGGCACCGCCCCCGGGTCTAATTCTTTTACAAAAATGTTTGTACTGAATAGTTTAGGTAGTGACTATAGAATATTATATACTTTATGCATGATTATCAACTCAGTTTATGTTTTTTGAGACTTCTTAGAATATAAAATACATCATTTTAACAATTTCTACTATAAATCAGGTCACCATAATAAAACAATAGTACAGAAAAACCAAAATCCAAATTATAATGTGGGAAAAAGTAATGTGTTAGTGCATTCATGGAAATAAGCACTTGCTCACCTGAATCTGGTAGCTTAATGCAAATCAAGTATTGAGCCTAATGAATATTATTTAATAAGAACATCTCTCTCTCTTTTTTTCTTTTTGAATATCCTTAATGTGAAACAAAAGCCAATTATTTGCTTCAATAAGATCAATATGTTCTCTTATAATACTAGTTTGCTGCTGTGGCATTTAAAGTGCATAGAAGTAATTGTAGTCATCGTAGACCAGTGGTTCTCAAAGTGTAGTCTCTAGACCAACAGCATCAGCTTCACTTGAGAAATTGTTTGAATTACAAAATTTTGGCCCCAACCCAAGACCTATTGAATTAGAATTTCTAGAGATGGGGCTTTGCAGTCTTCAGAAGGCCAGGCGTGGATTAGACATGTCCTCTACTGGGCTCAATCAAGGTGTTGAGATGGCAGCCTTCCTCTCTAGGGTTTGGGGTTCCTTTCCAAGCTCATGTGATTGTTGGAAGAATTCAATTCCCTGCAGTAGTCGTACTGAGGTTCTTATTTTCTTTAATTAACTAAAAATAACTAATTTTGGACCTAAATTAAGTCTGTCAAATCTTATTTTCAGCTAAAGAAAATGGCTCAGGATAGAGAGACCAAGGGTGTGCTCCTTCCAAAGTTTGATCAAAATATCTGCAAATATAATAAATTTATGTCTCAGAAGAATATGGGTGTGGCTTATGGCACGTGAAGATGACTGGATCAAATAGATCAAAAAAGGTTTGAACAAGCTGTGCACCACATTGGAGCAGAAAATTTTAACTAGCTTTAGAGTTTGCCTCTGTCCTCCTTGAGTTTCTCAACCCTGACTTGTGAAAAACATGCCCCAAATAGTAGCTACTTTTCTAGCCTGGATCTCAGAAGAGAAGACTGTTGGAACAAAGCAATGCTGAGCTGAGCCCAAGTGAACCCAGGAGAAAATAGTAGGCTGGAGCTCTCATGTAATGAAATCAAGGAACGTAAATCTTATGTGGAGAGCACTGACTGAGATATTGGGATTATTTTTTACTGCAGCAACAAACAAAGCTGATTAATACAAATATACACAGACAATGATTTATCATTTAGAGCTACTACTTTAGTTGAGACATAAAATATTACCAAAATTAGAGTCTTTCTTACGTCCTTTCAATTATCTCCTTTCCCTCTTTCCCAAAGGTGAATATCCTAGTTACACCATAGAAGGTTCAGGGACCTGGTTGGAACTTCATAGACAAGGAATCGGATAGTATGTGTACCCTTTTGTTTACTATTTTGTTTTTAATTTTTTTTTAAGAGTGACTGTCTCTTTTTAATGTTTCATCCTTAAAAATAAACAAGTTCTGGGCAGCGCCCGTGGCTCAGTGAGTAGGGCGCCGGCCCCATATATCAAGGGTGGTGGGTTCAAACCCGGCCCCGGCCAAACTGCAACAAAAAAATAGCTGAGCATTGTGGCACATGCCTGTAGTCCCAACTACTCGGGAGGCTGAGGCAAGAGAATTGCCTAAGCCCAAGAGCTGGAGGTTGCTATGATCTGTGATGGCACAGCACTCTACTGAGGGTGACAAAGTGAGACTCTGTCTCTGAAATAAATGAGTTCTCTCTATAACGACCATTTAGAAATGAATCTCTAAAAACCCCCCCAAACCAGTATATCAGCTCCCATTTTAATTATTGAAATCGAGTAACACTTGACAGAAGCCAGCCCTGGAATATCTGTGTCATTACCACCTTCCTGTGTACATTTTAATCCTCAGTTCAGATGAGTTTACTCAAATATCTAAGGCTTGCGTTTCCTCTGTGGAGTGGAAAATTGACCCCCCCCAACCAGTGGGAGGTGATAAAAATCCTCAGGAAACAACTTGTAAAACATAAAGGTAACTTTGGATTTTTCTAAGACTATGCAAACTAGGCATAACTGTACCTCAGAATTGTCAAGGAGAAAAATAATATACTACTTCTCACTAAAATTCAAAAACTAGATTTCAGAATAACCTAGAAATCTCACAACAAAACAATGCTAACACAGATAATATATAAATTAATTATAAACATATGCAGTCATACAGAGAGTCTAAATGGGGTGGTTTGAACCAGGCAAAATGCCACATGTACCTGAATTTAATAAGGCACAAGCGCAAACCAAGGTGGTTCTTTTATTCTGAATAAGGAAGTGACTCAAGCAGCTCAGTGCCCCTAAAGTGAGCTCTACCCCCACATCTTTCTTCACCGCAGGTGTAACTTTGGGAGGAGAAAGTGACTCCTTCCTGGTTAGCTGTGTTATTTACTGTGATACCTTCGTACAAAGCAGGTGTGGTGGCGTCTGAGGAGCTGTGTGTGAAGAGTTGAAATTTTCATGTGTATTTGAGATGAAACCTTTACTCACACGATGCAGGGCTACTGGGCTGCTAGTCTCGATCAAATAAGAAAAAATATAGGGGACTCGTTTACATTTCCAACATGCTCCCATGTAAAAATCAGTTCGTAGTTCCTTTCATTAAACAATATTCTAATCAAATAATCTTGCAAAGGAAAGATAATTTACCCTTAAGTCTATCATACAAAAACAAAAAGAAAAATCCTTTATTTTCTGGTCAGTTATCGTGTTTGGGACCTTGATAAGGCATGTGTCAGTTCCCAGGCAGCACCGCTGTGCTGTATGTGCCGGGAATGTCACAGGCTATTCCCTGGCGTGGAAATGGTCAACCAGCCGGTTGTGCCCGGTCCACGCTGGGTTTCCCACAGACAGCCCCATGGCCTTGTCGCCGTGCTTCTCGTCCACTGTGAAGTGGTGATAGATTCCCGTGGGGAGTGTTACCATGTCCCTTTTATCCGTGTAGATCTGGATCCATTTGTCCTCTGCGTCTCGTACATCGAAGTAGCCGCTGCCGTGCAGGATGTAGCGGATCCCATGGTCCTGGTGTACACTCTTCTTAAAACACTGGGTGAACATTAGAGAAGTTAGGAGTGTGGGAAGAGAGTTAGTTAGATGTAACAATGGAATGATTGTAGGAAAGGCTGTGTGATCAGCGTTAGGTATGCAGGAGAAAGAGCGAGGATCTGAACCTCCAGAAATAACACACTGCACTGGAGCTTCATGAGACAGCTTGGCAGGGATGTCAAAGGACTTGAGAAAAAGGTATGCCGGGGCCTGGCTGGAGTCAAAAAGGACCCCAGGAAAAAGGTCCATAAGGGCCTGCCTGGGGGGCCTGAAAGGGTTTGGGAAGCCGTTTTAGGACAACACATGCAGCTGACTCACTGAGCAAGAAATATTAGTTCTTACTGGTATGAGAGAAGAGAATTCAGCTTTGTTCCTCCAGGCTTCTGAAGATGAGAAAGACATCAACTAATCTGCCCCAGGAAACAGAGGACTAACTGGGTGGCATATAGCTCCAAAGGTCCATGCTCCCATTTTTTTTTTTTCTTTTAAAGATACAGAGTCTCACTTAGTCGCCCTCAAAAGAGTGCAGTGGCATCACAGCTCACAGCAACCTCCAACTCCCAGGTTTAAGCTGTTCTCTTGCCTTAGCCTCCCAAGTAGCTGGGACTACAGGCGCCTACCTAAACAACCGGCTGTTTTTTGTTGCAGTTCAGCCGGGGCCAGGTTTGAACCTGCCACCCTCAGTATATAGGGGCTGGCACCCTACTCACTGAGCCACAGGTGCCGCCCATGCTCCCATTTCTTTTGTTTACTGTAATCCTGCTTGTGAGTGATAAGTATTTTAAGAAGTAAAGCTAAAGCTAAAGGGTCATTGGGTGGGTAATCCAGAATTAGGGCAGGAGAAACAGCAGAGATGATGTATGTTGTTGTTGCAAACACCCATTAACTAATCAAGAGAAACAATAGGCTCGGCGCCTGTGGCTCAACGGGCTAAGGCGCCAGCCATGTACACCTGAGCTGGTGGGTTCGAATCCATCCCGGGCCCTCCAAACAACAATGACGGCTGCAACCAAAAAATGGCCGGGTGTTGTGGCAGGCGCCTGTAGTCCCAGCTACTTGGGAGGCGGAGGCAGGAGACTCGCTTGAGCCCAGGAATTGGAGGTTGCTGTGAGCCGTAATGCCACGGCACTCTA
>CAUYRH010138164.1:0-30858 GCA_963574655.1 Perodicticus potto
GCGGGCGCCTGTAGTCCCAGCTACTTGGGAGGCAGAGGCAGGAGACTCACTTGAGCCCAGGAATTGGAGGTTGCTGTGAGCTGTGATGCCACAGCACTCTACACAGGGTGACAGCTTGAGGCTCTGTCTCAAAAAAAAAAAATAAAAATAAAAAATAAAATAAAATACAGAGGGTGCCAAAAAATGTATACACAGTTTATGAAAGGAAAAAAGCTAATAAAATTGCAATACTCAAGTCACATTTGACTTCAGGACACCCTGTATATAAGTTGAGAACAAACTTCAACATGTCATCTATGTAAATTTCTTTAGTTTTATGATTAAAAGAATTAGCCATCATTATCAATTCTTTTAAGTTACAAAAATTAATTTTAAAAAAGAAAATACGATGCCACAACACTCTACCAAGGGTGACCAAGTGAAACTGTCTTCAAAAAAAAAAAAAAAGAAGAGAAATATCACACAGAAACTTACCACATAGAGAAATAAGGAAATAAAAACACCAACAAACAAAAAAGCAAATAAAAATCCTAGTACTAAAAAACACAATATTTAAGATAAAAAAAATACTTATTGTGACTTGCAGTTCAGCACAAGACATGGGAAATGTACTGGATTTATTCCACCACAGAAAAATAAAACGACCATAAAAGACATATAAAATTATGTTTTTTAAAAACAGTATACAATGGAGGAATATATGTATATGTATTCATATACATACACGTATATATAAAAATAATATGTATGGAAAAAAATGTATGTGCCTGAAGAAGACGCCTTAATATCTTTGTTTTTTAAACAGTTTAAAAGCTGGTATTTGGAGGAGGCAAGACTTCCAGAATATAGAATGAGGAGATTGCCAAATCCTTTGCCAAAACACAGTGATACAACTGGATGTCAAAACAATCATTTCAATATTGTTTGGAAATCAACCAACGGCATGCAATAATCTGGGAAGTATTTGTTTATGCTTGAAAAACTACTGAACTTGGGAACAATGTCAGTTTATAGCATTTGCTCCCTTGGAGCTCCCTCACCACCAAGCTCATTTTAAATGGTAGTTCTAGTAAGATGGAGCAAGCCATCAAAATCAGGAGCTTCACTGCCAATGGACGCTGGTTCAATCTGGAACACATGTGCAAAAGCTTTGTCTAAAACAATACAGTCCTTGGTGGTAAACAATCAGAGAGGGTATCATCACAGCTGCCTGAGGTTGTGATGCTGGATGGGGCAACTTACCATTCAACCCAGTAGTTTCATTCCTAAACATCTAACCAAAAGAAATGAAAACACATGATCACACACATACTTGTATGCAAATGTTTATATCAACATTGTACGTAATAGTCAAAAGCAAAAAACAACCTAAATGTCCATCAATTAAAGAATGGATAAACAAAATGTAGTAGATACATACAATAGAATATCATTCAGCAATAAAAAGGAAGGAACTACTGTTACTTGCTACAACACAGATGAATCTTTCTAAAAAACAGGTAAGTGAAAGAAGCCAGATACAAAAGACCACACATATTGTATGAGTCCACTTATATGGAATGTCCAGAAAAGGCAAATCTATAGAGACAAAAAACAGAGTAGTCATTCATTACCCAGGGCTGGGCGTGATCCTTAGAAGTGACTGTGTATAGGAAAGTAGAATTGTTTTAGATTGTGGTGATGGCTGTGTAACTATATAATTTACTAAAAATCCTTGAATTGTACACTTGAAATGGGTGAATTGTATCATATGTAAATATACTTCAATAAAACCGTTAAAACTGGTAGATGTGAAAATATCAACCCATGAATGGGCCAACAAACTGTGCCATATGTAAACCATCAAATACTATTCTGCCACTAAAAAAGATAGAGACTAGGGTGGCGCCTGTGGCTCAAAGGAGTAGGGTGCCGGCCCCATATGCTGAAGGTGGCGGGTTCAAACCTAGCCCTGGCCAAAAACCACAGGAAAAAAAAAAGATATTTACATCTTTTACATTTACCTAGATGGAATTGAAATACATTCTTCTTAGTAAAGTATCACAAGAACGGGAAAATAAATATCCAGTGTACTTCCATACTAATGTGAAATCAATATATAAACAATTACATGCTCATAACAACAATAAAACAAGGCTGGGTGCAGTGGCTAATGTCTGTAATCCCAGCACTCTGGGAGACCAAGGCAGGCGGATTGCCTGAGCTCATGAGTTTGAGACCAGCCTGAGCTAGAGCAAGACACTGTCTCTAAAAAACAGCCAGGCTTTGTGGTGGGTGCTTGTAGACCCAGCTACTCGGAAAGCTGAGGCAAGAGAACTGATTGAGCCCAAGAGTCTGAGATCGCTGTGAGCTATGATGCTATGGCACTCTACCAGAGGGCAACAAGGTGAGACTCTGTTTCAAAAAAAAAAAGAACAATAAAATACAAATATAGTCTAGTATGGGTGTGGAGGGAGGCGGGACAGGGGCAGGGGAAGGACAATTGGCAGAGGGTAATGTGATGCCTCCAGATTAGTTCTTTTTGCTAAGGACTGCTTTGGCTATTTGAGATCTTTTTGGTTTCAAATGAAGCTTAGGATTACTTTTTTCTAGGTCTGTGAAATAAGATATTGGTATTTTGATGGGAATTGTGTTGAAACTGTAAATTCCTTTGGGCAGCATGGACATTTTAACCATGTTGATTCTGCCAATCCATAAGCAAGGGATGTCTTTCCATTTGTTTGTATCATGTTTGGTTTCTTTCATCTGTGTTTTATAGTTCTCCTTGTAGAGATCTTTTACCTCTTTGGTAAAGTATATTCCCTGGTATTTCATTTTCTTTATAGCTACTATGAACAGTATTGAGTCCTTGATTTTGCTCTCAGCTTGACTGATAATTCAAGATAGTAGAATTAAATGTAAGGCATGAAACCATAAAAATAATGGAAGAAAACATAGGAAAAGTTATTCTAGACATTGGCCTAGACAAAGAATTTATGACTAAGACCCTAAAGGAAAATACAGATAAAAATAACAAAATAAATAAATTAGACTTCATTAAATTTAAAAGCTTCTCTATACCAGAGAAAATAATTAACAGTGTAAATAGACAATCCACAGAATGTGAGAAAATAATCACAAACTATACATCTGACAAAGGACTTATATGTAGAACTCAAACAAATCAGCAAAAACAAAAACTACCCCCATCAAATAGTGGGTAAAAGTGGAGTAATGCCAGTGGTTCAAGGAGTAGGGCACCAGCCCCTTATACCGGGGGTGGCGGGTTCAAGCCCAGCCATGGCCAAAACTTCAGAAAACAAACAAACAAACAAAAAAAGCCCCCCAAAACAAATAGTGGGTAAAAGATATTAACAGAAGTTTTTCAAAAGAGGATAGAGAAATGGCCGACAAATACATGGAAAAATACTCAACATCACTAATAATCAGTGAAAAGAAAATTAAAACTATAACGAGATACTACCTTATTAAAAAATCATAAAACACTGCTGTTGGCATGGATGCCCAGATACAGGAATGCTTATATACTACTGGTGAGACTGCAAATTAGTACAGCTTCTGTAGAAAATAGTATGGCGATTCCTCAAAGAAATAAATGTAGTCCTACCAGTCAATTTAGCAATCCCACTATTAGGTATCTACCCACAGAAAAAGAAGTCATTTTGTCAAAAAGATACCTGCACCCAAATGATAATTGTAGCATAATTCATAATTCCAATATGTGGAACCAAACTAAGTTCCCATCAATTCACAAATGGATAAACAAAATGTGACATGCACACACACACACTCCCCATGGAATACTACTCAGCTATAAAAAAGAATGAAATAATACCATTTGGAGCGACTTGGATGGAATTGTAGACCATTAACCTAAGTGAAGTATCTCGGGAATGAAAAAACAAACACCATCTGTTCTTACTAATAAGTGAGAGCTAAATGATTGGTAAATATGGGCACAAAGAGATGTAAAGGACATCGGAAACCAAAAAGTAGAGGGTGGGAGGAGAAATGTGGGATAAAAACTTAGCTATTGGGTAAAATGAACACCATTTTGATGATGGACACACCAAAAGTTCTGACTTAACCATTATTAAAGGTATCTGTGTAAGAAACATTTGTGCTTCCTGGGCAGCACCTGTGGCTCAGTCAGTAAGGCACCGGCCCCATATATTGAGGGTGGCGGGTTCAAATCCAGCCCCGGCAAACTGCAAACAAAAAAATAGCCGGGTGTTGTGGTGGGCGCCTATGGTCCCAGCTACTCGGAAGGCTGAGGCAGGAGAATCGCCTAAGCCCAGGAGTTGGAAGTTGCTGTGAGCTGTGTGACGCCACAGCTCCCTACTGAGGGCAATAAAGTGAGACTCTGTCTCTGCAAAAAAAAAAAAAAAAAAAAAAAATTGTCCTTCCTTAATATTTTGAAATAAAAAGAGACCCTAAATAAGCAAATCTCTTTTTGTTTCATACGATACTCTAATATAAAATTTTAAGAACCCCATCATTTTCCTTGGTATATCTTAAGAAATTTCCTGTTCAGAAATGGTCTCGTACATCACGATAATAATAATTTCACTTAGTTATAGGAGAATCTGCTCTGAAATTACAGCATGTATTATAATAAAGTACAAACAAGAAAATGCAGGAATTGCTCCATATTCCAGTTATTGAAAGAGAGAAAGATAATTGCTAATAATTTACTCAGTCATTAGCTTGGCTTTAGATAATAAAATGAACAAAAGAGTGATATCTCAAATAGTATCTACCATGGTCTTCTGAGATTAATTGTCAATTTTTAAACTAATTGAGGAAGCTAAGACCATCATCCTTATATTACTTTACAGAATTTCTTTGCTAGAAATTGATCAGAAACTCAGGTTTACATTTTGTCAGAACAACAGCAACTCAATAAAATAGTCATTTTGCACTGAAAGAATTTTTTCTAAAAAGTAGAAGGTAAAATTATGGTCATATTCTTTCTCTCCTTTTAAGTTTAAAATGTTGAAGGGACATTTCCAGCTACAAAACTATATATTTTACACATATAGTTTTACACATACGTATATGTACATATACACATGTGCATACATAGGCACAATTTCAATAAATATTACCTAATATTGATGGCGATGTGAGAAATTTGAAAATCCCATCTATGGCTTTTGATGCTGTCAAGTGGAAAACAGTTTGTCGGTATGTATCTGGAAACATAAAAATATTCATGCTTGTAACTAGTAATCATGTTCTTTCAGAGAGTCTGTCCAAATATCCTGCTACTTAGACACTACTTCCATAGATGCAGGCTTGTGGGATCCAGGGTCAATGTTGATATGAGAAAGAACAGTCTGGCTCAAAATAGTTCAATATTTGCTAATTTCAGAGTGCCTGCCTGCATCATAATAAAAAAAACTGACAATGATTAATGTAGATTAATCCTTTTCTCCCCTCTGACGTAATTTTCCATAAAGCTCTCCCAATTCAGTACCATAGCTGTGTCAATCCACAGCTCATATGAATTAATAGGAATATTACCAGAAGATCTGGGCAGGATGAGCCCAGAATTGTGACCCTCAAGGCTGATGTAGATATAATTGTCACTTCAGGTCCCATTTGGTAAAACTTTGTTCTTTTTATGGCTTCTGGCACCTTGTGACCTACAGTACCTGCCAATGAACATAGATAGAGCTCTCATTTGGATCCCCAAGTTTCTGACATTTTTGTACCAAGGGTATCATTTATGTAACAGGATGATAAATATCATTCCTCTTGTAGGCTCAGAAAGAGGCCACAGAGGCTGAAAAGAGAACAATAGTTGCCTGGTAACCACATTCTCAAAGCCAAGGGGCTTGTTCATCTGTGCAGGAATTGCAAAGGGGGTGGCCCAATGCTGGGTCTTCCAGCATGAACACGTCACCTCTTTCTAGTTCATATAAGACATTGAGATTAAAAAGTTAAGATAGATATTTTCACTTTTATTGTTTCATTTTTTTAGGTTACATATGACATATAACATTCTAAAAAGAACTGTATATATTTTAAGTGTGCAGCACAGTAAATTTTATGAACTAAATTTACCCATGACATGAGCACTAGATCAGGAAACTAACATGACCATCACCCCGTATTCTTCCTTCAAGCTTTCTCTAGCCAGTCAGTCGCCCCACTATTTTCTTGCTTATTAACATAGCATAGGGTAACTTAGTGTATGTTAAGAATTTCATGTAAATGATGTCATAAAGTCTGTTTTGTGCCTGGTTTCATCATGTCTTGGCATGTACAACTGTAGAATTATCATTCTTAATATTTTACACCATTTAATTTTGGGAATATATCATCATTTGTTCTTATTCTATTGTCAATGAGTAATTAGGCAATTATCGGTTTGGTGCTATTACCAATAGGGCTTCCACAAACATTTTTGTTGAACATACGTGCGTATATGCTTGAAGAGTGGAATGACTAGCTAAGTCATAGAGAATAGAAATGTCCAGCTTTGGGTAGCACCTGTAGCTCAGTGGGTAGGGTGCTGGCCCCATGTACCAAGAGTGGTAGGTTCAAACCCAGCCCCGGCCAAACTGCAACAAAAAATATCCGGCCATTGTGGAGGGTGCCTGTTGTCCCAGCTACTCGGAAGGCTGAGGCAAAAGAATCACCTAAGTCCAAGAGCTGGAGGTTGCTATGAGCTGTGATGCCATGGCACTCTACCCAGGGTGACAAAGTGAGACTCTGTCTCTTAAAAAAAAAAAAAAGAAAGAAATGTTGAGCTTTATAATACCAAGTATTTTTCTACAGTAGCACCTCCACAGCTGACCACCTCCCTACAGAGACCACCTCTTTTAGTTGCGCTAATTTCCATAGACCACACATGCACCACATGTACGTATCTGTATAGAAGGCCGAGTTCCTTATGTTGATCACCTCTGTATGTTGACCTGTTTGTTACAGTCCCTTGGGTGATCAACTTACAGAGGTTCTACTATATATTAATTTATACTTCCACCAGCAGTATATAGGAGTTCCAGTTGCTCCACATCTTCACTAACATTGTTTCATTTTAGCCACTCTTGTGGGTGTGTAGTGACAACAGGATTTATGTCAAGAAGGATTTAAGTGTGCTGCACTTTACCTTACTTCAATTCAAGTGAGAGGAGGTTCAAGATCTCTAAGGAGAGCTTCATATGTGTTTTCTTTTCTTTTTTTTTTTTTTGCTTCATATGTGTTTTCAAGAGCTTGAGGAACAAGAGAACAAGCATCTGACTTATTCCTATTATTCTAAAGGCAAGATCAGTGGCTGGTGCTGTGCCTTTCTGGTGGTGGAGTAGAGAGGGCTGCCCAAGGAGTCCGATCCTCTTCCAACATAGGTGGGCCAGAGGTGAAGGTTTTCTTGGGACCAAATAGGACCTAGAGAAAAGGGTTCGGTTTGGGGGTCTTCGTAGAATTTACTCCAGCCTAGAGGACTGGTTGGGGGACCCCAACTGAAGGGAAAACAGCTAAAAGCCCAAGGCCAAGGGTGATGTTGTATATAACCAGCCACACAAGAAGCATTTGTCACACCAAAGAGTTGAAGTAGAAAGTTCCCAATAGCCCAACAGAAAAATTGCCAAGGATCCCATTAATATATGCCATGGGGGGAAAGAGGAATCACTGAAAAAATGCTGACAGAGTTTTCCAACACCAGACTCTAATTGGAATAACTACTTACCTAGTCATATAGTAATTCGTAAGCAACTGAGAGAAAGCCAGTTTGTGTCCTTTATCTGCTGTAGGCTTCCAATACTAAAGCAGGTGTGAGCTAGGGGAGGAGAAAAGTTTAACTCTGAATAAGTTTGGCATTTGAAGTAACACTAAAGTAGAGTTAAGTTATTATAAAATGAAATCAAATTTCTTAATGCTTTAAAGGCATTCAAAGGTTTTCTTATTGGTTAAGAGAGACTGGAAAAACTGGGTGTGTGGGGGGGAAACATGTCCAGGATTTTATCCAGGGACAGGGAACAACTATTACACAGTATGAATTAAAAGGAAGACCAGGTATGATGGCTCACACTTGTAACTCCAGCCTTTCCAGCTTTTTGGGATACCAAAGCAGGAGGATACCTTGAGGCAAGGATGATCAACTTAATTAGCCTTGCTAGCCTTAGACACATAGTGAGACTCTGTCTCTACAAAAAATAAAAATTAAGAGTTTATCTGCTAAGAAGTACACAGCTATTATTTAATTAAAAAATAATAAAAAGTATGATGTTTTAAATTATGAAAAAAAAAAGAATTTATCTGCGTGTGGTGATGCATAACTGCAGCCCCAGCTGCTGCTGGGTAACCTGAGAGAGGAAAATCACTTGAGCCCAGGAATTTGAAGTTACAATGAACTCTGATTGTACCACTGCACTCCAGCTTGGGCAACAGAGTGAGACTTTGTCTCTAAAAACAAGGGGAGGGGAGAGAGAAAAAATTAAAAGGAGAACAATGGAAAAGAATGAAGAAGAGTTAGATATAATATAGGTGATCAGTGATCAAGGTCTTACGGTAGTATTTAAAAAAAACAAAAGACTGGGTGGCACCTGTAGCTCAGTGAGTAGGGCGTTGACCCCACATACCGAGGGTGGCAGGTTCAAACCCAGCCTCCGCCAAAATGCAACAACAAAAACAAATAGCCAGGTGTTGTGGCAGGCGCCTGTGGTCCCAGCTACTGGGGAGGCTGAAGCGAGAGAATCTCCTAAGCCCAAGAGCTGGAGATTGCTGTGAGCTGTGATGCCACAGCACTCTACCGAGGGTAACAAAGTGAGACTCTGTCTCTAAAACGAACGAACAAAAAGACTTTGATTACCTCAATCTTGATCTCGCCTATGATGCCCAATCTTTCATAGATACAGTTTATAGGCAAGCAATAAACAGATTTTTTTTTTAATAAACAGATTTTTGAAGTGTATGTGAAAACTACTGCAATGCTTGTCAACAAACAGCGATAACAGCAAGCCTGTGCTTTAATCAACTTGTGTTGTGAAGACTGGTTCATTAAACTGTTCTGAGGGTTATTAGTGCGGAAGTATTCCTGTACCAGTTGTAGTGGCAGAATCTGTGACCAAAATAGAGGATACCAAAGTTTCTGTGCCCCAAATAAATGTCAGTCAAAGTTCATACATGGAGTGAAAGCATTGTTCAAACTGCCACAGAACCAACTATTTCTCTGCCACCAAAGCCTACAATCTCTACAGTCCTTTCTTCAACATGTCTAGTAAACCAACCCCCTCGACTTTCAGGAAATGTAGCAAAAAGAATTACCTAATCCTATAGTGGGAGTCAAAAGGACACATTTCATAAAGAAGAATGTGGAGGCTCCTGTAGCTTAGTGGTTAGGGCACTGGCCACATGCACTGGGGCTGGTGGGTTCGAACCCAGCCAGGGCCTACTAAATTAAACAACAACAAGTAGCCAGGCGTTGTGGTGGGCGCCTGTAGTCCCAGCTACTCGGGAGGTTGAGGCAAGAGAATCACTTGAGCCCAAGAGTTTGAGGTTGCTGTGAGCTATGATGTCATAGCACTCTATGGACAAAAGTGAGACTCTGTCTCCTTAAAAAATAAATAAATAAAAAGAAAGAAGAATTCCCTCCCCCAAAGGAAGAAAAAAAGCAGAAGAGGATAAAGCAAGTGAAAATGTTAATTATCTTGTTTTGAATGGGCAGAATAAAACAGAAATGAAGGACTAAGTAGAACAAAAATACAACTGGACAGGTGCGGTGGCTGACGCCTATAATCCTAGAACTCTGGGAGGCTAAGACCTCCAGGTGGATTTCTTGAGCTCAGAAGTTTGAGACCAACCTGAGCAAGAATGAGATCCTGTGTCTACTAAAAATAGAAAAATTAGCTGGACGCTATGGCGGGCACCTTTAGTCCCAGCTACTTGGAAGGCTGAGCCAGAAGGATCACTTGAGCCCAGGATTTTGAGGTTGTTGTAAACTAGGCTGATACCACTGCCCTCTATCCTGGGAGAGGGAAGGGGGGTGAGGGAGGGAAAAAAGAGAAAGAGAAAGAAAAGGAAAAAGGAAAAGAAAAAAAAAGATAAAAATAAAAATACACTGAACCAGAAACCTAGAAACCTAGGAGCTTCTCTGTTGGCCTCTCAAGAAACATCTAATACAGACCTTCCCAGTATCTCTTGTCCTCCAGTAAATCCTCCTCCTGTCATAAGGATTCAATAACACTGAGATCTGAATGGTCAAAACAATCTCAGGGGTCCATAAACATTATCTGCCAACTCAATCTGTTGTTATCCTTCTCCTAAATCTGCCTTTTTTTCCCCAAATGCTAAAAATAGAGCATAAAGTGTACAAAATTAGATAAGAATAAAAATAGATTTATTTGGTGGCTTTCCTTACTGAGCTAATCAGCATGTGCTCAAAAGTTCTAATTATTACGTGTAGCAGGAATGCTATTATTAATCTGTTAATAACAGTATAAAGGCTATCAGATATTGACAAACTTAGTTACAGATTATTATTATTACTATTATTATTATTATCATTATTATTATTAGAGACAGTCTCACACTGTGACCTTTGGTAGAGTGCTGTGGTGTCATAGCTCACAGCAACCTCCAGCTCTTGGGCTTAAGTGATTCTCTTGCCTCAGCCTCCCAAGTAGCTGGGACTACAGGCACCTGCCACAATACCTAGCTATTTTTAGAGATGAGGTCTTGCTCTGGCTCAGACTGATCTTGAACCTGTGAGCTCAGGCAATCCACCTGCCTCAGCCTCTCAGGAGTTAGTTGGCAGCCTCTCAGGAGTCTTTCTTAATCTGGACAAAAAGAGAGAACAGATTTTTTTCCAATTAGTATGTTGTATGACTCCCCCATAGTGCTTTTTCCTATCACATGTGCATTTTTATGCTAAATTATAATTATTTTAAAAGTCTTTCTCCATCCTTCTATTTTATTTTTCAAAGTTGGAAGATAGTCTTTACACTCTTAGGAGGTATATTAACTGAGGCTTTACTTTCACCATTATTTTACGCTAACATACGATATTTCATCTTTCCACGTTTTTGTTCTCTGAGGTCACATTACGTGACCTCCCTCTACCTCACGTTTTGTGTAGCTGTGGAGTCAAATTGTAATTTCCAGGCACAAATTTGGCCCTGTCATTTTGTTTACACAGTGAGGGAAAAATCAGTTTATTAAACATTTTACTTAACTACCAAAAGCTTTGCCAAAATAGAAACTTTTTGCATAGTGACTTTTATTTTTTGCTTTCAAAAACATATATATTTTTAAAACTGTGCAAAATGGCATATGTAATATCTCATGACTGGAGTTTGTTTTGTTATAGCTCAACACCTTTTTCTTTTGTTTTTCAAGAGATATGTTATGAACAGATGATGTATTTCCTCATTAAAAACACATTTTTAAAACCAACTCACAAGGAAAGGAGGGAGGGAGGGAGGAAGGAAGGAAAGAAGGAAGGAAGGAAGGAAGGAAGGAAGGAAGGAAGGAAGGAAGGAAGGAAGGAAGGAAGGAAATATAGCAATCATCAAGCTTGAGACATATTACACAAAAGATAACAGAAAGAAGTAGGTGACAGGAAACCTACTTTAGAAAGAATTAGGTGACGGGAAACATCCAATTTGTCCAGTGAGAAAGGAGTTGCCTATTAGAAGCATTAGATTTCTAGATCAAAGTTTCTACTAGTCAACAGATACATAGGTTTCTCATGTACAAAGAAGTTTCAATTATTTGAAACGACTTTTCTCATGTGATCATCAAATGGAATACCCTGACTTTAAAATTCCCTTACACTAAAGAAATGTATGGTCATCTAGGTGGAATTTCATGGGGCAAATGGTATTCTAAGTTAAGTAAAATATTGCAGGTCTGATTTATATTGCCTTTGCATGCACACATCTCCATGTGTGACTGTCATAGTGAAAAACAGAGCTTCCTCTATTTGAAACTGTATCACTTGAAATATTTATTATGGATATGTGTCTTAATTATTAGTGTATATCTTATATTCAGTTGTCACTGAAACAATATTTAGGTGGCCGAGGAACAATATACAGAGCACTATCATGATTTAACATACTGTTGGTAACAACCACTCACGGAACATAAATAACCATGTCATAGGTTCAGTAGGAGCCTTTTTTTTTTTCTTGCAGTTTTTTTTTGGCCGGGGCCGGGTTTGAACCCACCACCTCCGGCATATGGGGCTGGCACCCTACTCCTTTGAGCCACAGGCACTGCCCCTCAATAGGAGCCTTTTCAATGAAATGTATACATGTTAAGAAATAACTGCATTGGTTGCACCCATATAATAATGAGGAGTCAATGATAGAGGGTAACTGTTTTCTAAAATTAGTTTTACATATAATAGCAAAAATATGCCACATTAATCTATGCTAATATGCTAATATTCAGAAACATTTCTGCAGCCCTTGCTTCCCTTTTTGGTACAGTTTTTGTATTTTCCTAACAGCTGGAAAAGCGTAAGTTTAAATTTGATGTAGATTGGACTGTTTCCCCAGTATATTTCCTTTTTTTGCAAAACCATTGCAAAGCCTTTTAAATTTGTATTATCACAGTAATTCAGAGGAAGTTATGCTACCTTCCAACCAGTCTGAGCTCTTAATAGCTTATTCACACGTGATGACACATGAAGTAGGCTTTATTTAGTATTTTAGGAAATTGACTGCTATACTGTGCCTTTCTTTTCTGGAGGTTGAAAATGTAAGGTAGAAATGCTCCCAAACATAAAAGACAAGAATATAAAGCACAATTGGTTGGACCCCCCTACAGTTTTACATAACACTCTTTCCAAATCTTAAAGAATAAAATGACTTCATCTTTGTTTCCTGTGAAATAAAAAATTCTGCCCTTGATTGTTACCCGTTCTTATCCAAATACATAGCCTATTCAGGCATTCAATTAATTGAACTTTTCCTATAAATCAGTAAAATAAGGTCCTAATTTCAAAAATGCTTCATGTCATTTTTAGAATTTGTTTGCAGAGGGTGCCACTGTGTAATTCCTATAATCTTGAACCAGTTCTTGGTTTTCTGTATTATACACACACACACATATGTATATATTTTACTCTCTGGCATCAGTTCGATGAAAATTTAAATTAAAAGGTTAAGATAACACAAGGAATCTTTTTCCCTAGTGTTCTGAGTGAGAAGAATCTGAAGAATTGGCCCCTCTAAATTTGTTTCCTTTTTTTCAGCTTTATTGAAGTACAATTGACACACAAAATTGTATATATGAAATTTTGAAATTAAGTTCATGAACTTATCCTATAAACAGTGCTGCATAACTCATTGCTGAATAATCACTAAGAACATTTTCAATGTACCCCCTTTGAGAAGCTATGTACTGAGCCAGCAAGTAGTCTACCCTGCAATACAGTTTCAGAACTCCTTTTCTGGAATGGCCATCAGAACTGTCATCATATTACCCTTGATGTCCCGAATGTCATTAAAATGTCTTCCTTTCAATATTTTCTTTATCTTTGAGTAAAGAAAAAAGTCATTGGGGGCAAGATCACGTGAGTAGGGAGGTGTTCCAATACACTTATTTGTTTACTGGCTAAAAACTCCCTCCCAGACTGTGCCATGTGAGCTGGTGCATTGTCATAATGCAAGAGCCACACCTTTCTCTTGCCAACATTTTCAGTTAAGATTTTCCCAGCTGTTTCTCTATCAATGTTTTACTTGGTCTACTATGCTTTTCACAGTCAGCTGACATTTTTTTTTTTTCAACTGACAATTTTGACACACAATTCAATGAAATTTTGCAATGTCTTCATCAGCTCTGCTTCTTACTGGCCTCTTTGACCTCTCTTCATTGGTGACTCTCTCTCCTAAGAAAAAATCATTTAATCCATTTGTACATTGTCATTTTCTTCATGGCACAATACCCATAAACTTGGACTAACATGTCCCTGATTTCACTTCCACTCTTGCCAAATTTAGCAAGAAATTTAATGTACATTCATTGCTCTAATTCAAGCTCTGACATTCTCATTATAGCACACAAAAACACATAACAATAATAAATACCATTCAGCAAGACACTGCCGCACATTGACAAGAACACAGATGAGAGACACCAATATACCAAGGTAATGAAACCTTACTGAGTTGTTTGTGTAGTGCTGTCAACATAAATGCACAAGTGGCAAGTTCATGAACTTAATTGTCAGGCCTCCTATATAAAGATGTACAATGTGACATTTTCCTGTACATACGTGTTATATAATGATTACTACAATCAAGCTAATTAACATATCCATCAGCTCACACAGTTACCGTGGGTGTATGCATGGTGAGGACACTTAAGATCTGCGCTCTTAGCAAATTTCAAGTTCACAACATGTTATTATTAATTATGGTCACCATGTTGTACATTAGATCTTCAGAACTTACTCATCTCACATAATTGAAACTGAACCCTTTGAGAAACACCATCAAATTTACCCCACTCGAGTCTCCAGCAACCACCATTAAAGTTTCTTTTTCCGAGTTCCACTTTTGTAGATTCTACATATACATGTAAATGAGATTCTACACTATTTATCTTTCTGTGTCTGGCCTATTTCACTTAGCATAAGGTCCTCTAGGTTTATGTACTTTGTTTAAAATGATAGTTTCCTTCTTTATAAAGACTGAATAATAATAACCCATTGTGCACGTGTCACGTCCCCTACACACACATTTTGTTTATCCTTTATTCCATCTCTCTGAACACTTGGGTTGTTTCTGTCTATTGGCCATCGTGAAGACTGCTGCCATGAATACGGTAATGAAGACATCTTTTCAAGATAGTGATTTTAATTCCTTTGGATGTATATCTTGAAGTAGAATTGTTGGATCATATGGCAGGTCTTTTAAAAAAATTTTATGCTAAACCTCCATACTGTTTTCCATAATTGCTGTACCAATTTACATTCCCACCAACAATGTATAAGAATTCCCTTTCCTCCACATCCTCTTTTTTCTTTTGTAGAATAGCCATCCTAACAGGAATGTGGTGATATCTCATTGTGATTTTGATTTGCATTTCCCTGATAATTAGATGATTAGTGATGTTTGCAACCTTTTCATATACCTTTAGCCATTTGTATGTCTTTTTTTTTTTTTTTTTTTTGACACAGATTCTCACTTTGTTACCCCAGGCTTGAGGGCTTTGGCATCATCCAAGCTCAAAGCAAACACAAACTCCTGGGTTCAAGTGATCTTCCTACATTAGCCTCCTGAGTAGTTGGGACTAGAGGTGGCTGCCATGACATCCAGCTAATTTTTCTATTTTCAGTAGAGATGGGGTCTTCCTCTAGCTCAGGCTGGTCTTGAACTCCTGAGCTCAAGCAATCCACCTGCCTCGGCCTCCCATGATGCTAGGATTACAGTCGTGAGCCACTGCACCTGTCTGTATGTCTATCTTTCTTGTCACTTCACCACTAGGGATTGCATGTCTTCTTTTGGAAAAATGTCTGTTCAGATCTTAGCCCCTCTGAATTTTTTTAATATTTAACATGTAGGAGACAGGGAGTGGAGTACTGGGGAGGAAGTATGAGAGGGAATTGGCTTAAGAATATTGGCTTTAGAAGTGCTTTTCTGCTCAACTCTTTGCCTGCCAGTTTTGGGGCTTTTGGTTGAGTAGAAATGGAGAAATAGGCAAGATGAAGAATGACCAAGGATGGAGAGGTTTGATGTATATTGGAAACAGCAGAGAGTAAGTTATAAAAACAGAAGGGATTGAACTGTATCTGTGAAAAAGAGACAGTATGGTTTAGCAGAGACTAGGTTTGGGAGTTCGTCAGCATTTCAGTAGAGAAAGGTGAAAATTTTTTATTCCATTGCCATGTATATGATAATGTGACAAAGAGAAAAGAAGAAAGGAGGTTTTATGTTGTGTCAATTGTTAAAAGTACAAACATCCAAGCCATTTCTTTAGGACTGATGTTTAAAAATTAAGTTGCTCTCCAGTTGGTTTTGTATGATCAATTACTTCTAATGCACCACTGAATTTTGGCCACTTGGTATTTCAGCTTCATATGAAATTAAACATTCAAATGAGAATTCTTCACTCTCTCACTTCTAGGCGAAGGCAAGAAAGTACAGCTCTCAACTTAGGCTTGAATTTCATCATCATATCTATATGCACATATACCATCATATCTATATACATGATACGGATAATGAAATAGCTATCATTTACTGAGAATTACTATGCGTTGGGTTTTTGTATATATCTCTAATTTATAACAAAGTAATTAATATTGTGCCCATTTTAAAGATGAGAGAACTGAGATTCAGAAATGTTAATTGGTTTGTTCTGAGTCACACAACTATTAAGTGGGCTTGCTGGGGATTTTAACCTAATACCTATGGTCCGAAAATCTATTAACTTTTTCATTCTATAATTTTGCTTCCTCATGCATTCTTCTTTCTGGGCATAAAAAGTAAAGCAAAAATTAGAAGGAAACAACTATTAACCAGCCCCTTTTAGCATTCTTCTGCCAACATAAATACCTCCTCTCTAAACGTATTTTAAATAAAAACTGGAGAACTAATAATATCTGTTATGTAATAGTACACATTTTAAAGGAACAAAAAATACATGGTTCAATTGAACTTCACTTGACTTACTGCTTCAGATACACTGGTTTTTGTTTGGATGTCAGCACACACATTCAGAACTAAGGAACCATTCATTTGTGATACTAATTGATAATAGGCATTCTTCATCTCTTAATACAGATTGTAGGCAAATGTGCTCTCAAAGACCCAAATATTAATATACAAATGAGAAACAAACAAAAACCAGTACTGAATGCCCAGTTCTCCCAATAAAAGAGAAATATCACAGAAACCCAAAACAGCCAACTTTCATCGATCATTTGTCTACCTGGAATACTGTCAGCAATATTCAGGTTCAACCCTCTTTGTCTTATCAGAATGTTTGTCTGGCAAGGTTCTTAAGGATTATCTATTTTCGCTGAATAACTGGCAGCAGGGCTGCTAATCAAGAGAGAAAAGAAGCTGCCTTTGGTGATGAAAATTGCTTTCCAGTGACTGATTGTGCTAATCAATCTTCTGCAAGGGAAATCAGGAGTAAAAGATGGCCAATAATTGCAAAACACTGCTGCACACATGAGGAAAAATAAATGATGCACAAAGCACAGAAAAATAACTCTTGAGAAAATGTTGCAGAGTTGGCTATTTTAAAAATATATAGATTGGAAAGTGTGTGTGTTTTCACAGTTTAACACCCAAGCCTTACTTTTAATATGTGGGTAAGGATTATACCTACTTTAGTGTGGCATTATAGTATTTGACATCACTTTACAATTTTGAGAGTAATCTGGGATTCCAATGGGATGTGAAAACTCATTGAAAATTACAAAAATGGTCAACATTGCTGTTGCAAGAATTACATTTAGCCTCTCATCATTATTTTCTGTATGTGATAACCACAACTGAATTAATGGCAGCTACATCTTTATTTCCAATGAATCCTAACTTTCAATGCAGCTCAAGAAACGACCTATACTGTTTTCAGTCTTTTTGTTTAAGAGTTCACTCACAAGTTCATTGTGATATTACAAGTAAAAATCCAAAGTAATGTTGGTTCTACAATTACTTCTACAAATATAATGTAGAGCCTGAAATTTGTACTGATCTCCACATAAAAGTAATGAATTTGGGTTTTTTTTAACGTGTACATTTAAACTATTTTTTAGGAACCCATATAACTTAAGAGTCAACTATAGAAGAGATCTGGAAACATATACGTGAGTAAAATATGTGAAACAATACCTGAAATCTTAGAAAGCAATTTAGGTATAGGCATCAGCTGCAAAACTCACTAAAATAATTAAGGAAGGAAAATTTAAAAAATTAAATTATAATGAAATTCTGCATGAAACATGGTTTGATCATATTGGCCTCTTTTTGTTTTGATTTTTCCTCTTCTATTTCAAAGCTATTGGAAATTTATTTTATTTGGGGCTCTTTCTAAGGTCATAGGAAGCATCTTATATTTCTTTGTGTAAAATAGTGAGATCATTTTCCCTCCCCCAATGATAAATATTTGCTTTAATAGCAACAAAGTTATATCTTACTGCTGTATTTTCATACCCAAATACTTTCAAAACAAATGATAATGTAGTTACTAATAATATTGCAAACCATTGGAGGTCAACATTGTTTAGTTGTTCGTTTGTTTAGTCTACTGAAATGATATGAAAAGTTATGACCAAGAGTGCACAGAGGCAGGCAAGTGTGATACAACTGCTAGCTGGATGATGGTAATTATAAAATAGACACACACATCTTAGTTCCAGAAAAGTGAAAAATGTGAAAAGTGTGCCTCTTAGCATTGATGAAATATACTAATAAAATTGAAAGGTGAAACTTTAGAAATAATGGTGCCTAATTCTTTATTTTTCACGGTGGGACCATGAGTCCCAATGAATTGAGAAAAGCCGTCTCAGATGGTGGTAGAAATTAGGCAAGAATTCTAATTTTTAGGACAATTTTATTGCATTAATTCCTATTTTAATGAACTCTTTTGAATTATTTATTACTTTATGATTATCTCATTTTCTTGTGCTCAAAACTGCTACTTGATTGGAGACTAATTTAACTCATCAGTCCATCAACCACTGATCTTTAAACACACTACATTATGTTGTGAATAGAAGGTTGCTTCTATTCTCTATTAAATAAACCTCCTTAGATGTTCTTATTCTGTGATTTCAATATCTTCTTCAATTTCTAGTTACTAAAAGATAAAATTATCATCTTTGATTAATATTAAAATAACATTTTTCCCTGCCAAATTAAATGTCTTCCTTTTGTTTGCTGCATCACTTCTAAATTTCTCCATCCAATTTTTAAGGCTTTCTATAATTTAGAATCATCTAAAGTTCTCAACTTTATTTATATCTACTTAAAACTACAGTATGCCTTGGCACCTATAGCTCAGCGACTAGGGCGCCAGCCACATACACTGGACCTGGAGGGGTCAAATCCAGCCCAGGCCTGTCAAACAACAATGACAATTGCAGCCAAAAAATAGCCGGGCGTTGTGGCGGGCACCCGTAGTCCCAGCTACTTGGGAGGCTGAGACAAGAGAATCACTTAAGCCCAAGAGCTTGAGGTTGCTGTAAGCTGTGACACCATAGCACCCTACCAAGGGTAACATAGTGAGACTCTGTCTCAACAACAACAACAACAACAAAACAAACCACAGTATGCCAATTTTTTCTTTGGTCATAAAATGCTTGTAAATTTATTGTTCAATCTCAGCATTTTAATGTGTCCGTTCAATCATCTGGAAGTTAAGCAATGTCTTTTGTTAATTGCTTTTGACTAATAGTATATAATGTACCCCATGTCTGTGCTTTGAGTGTTGCTCACTTTTCAATGCATTTGGCAGAACCACAAAAGGGAGGTCTGGAGTTACCATATCATTGGCCATGCGTTCTTATGTCAGTTCTGTCATCCTCACCTAGCTTTAATGGTCCTGTTTTAAGTTGGTCTGTCGTGGTGTGCAGTAGGTATTATCACACATTAGGTGCATGTGAAGACATTCCCAAGCAGAATATCACTTTTTCCATTTTTTTCCCAGGACAATATATCTCTGTCAGTAATTAAACTTCTTCCTAAAACAGGCGACTAAATTTAAAAACCATTAAATCAGGCATCACTGAATTCATTAAAATTAAAATTGTCACTATATAACAGATGGTTGATAATGACTTCTGGTTATTATGTCCCTCACACACCTACTCTGCCAGAAAAGAAAAAAGTACTCAAAAATATTGAAGGACTAACTTAATATGGAAATAAGAAACTTCAGAGTAAAAGTAGATTTACCAGTACCTGAATTTGTTTGCCATCATTGAGAAAGTATTATATATCAGCAGAAACAGGTTGAGCTATGGATCAAGAAGACGGAGGTACAATTATGTGTTGTTTGAGGTGATTTATGATAGGTGATTTTTTCCTTCACCTTTTCTCTTCTTCTCTAACTCAATGGACTGAAGTCCTAAGGACAATCTATAACTTGCAAACCAAGATTCCTTTGCCATAAAGATTAGTCAACAAGACATATGGCATAAGCTGTTTTACATATTTTCATTTTAAATAAAATGATATCATCTTACATAATTATAGATATGATTCAATCATCACCCTTTACACAGTAAAACACACACACCTATAGCACCACAGATAGCACTACAAAGATTTTGAATTTTAGATTTATTGTAACCAGAGGATTTAGAAATTACGGTTTCAGAGATCAAATAATATATCATAAAATAAATCGTATATTCAAAACAGATCATTTAATATGATGGAATATAAACAACAGTTAGAAATCTTGGGTTGAAGCAACTTTTCAGTATATATAATCTTGCAATAAATTTTCAAAAGCATAAATGTGGTATAGTTAATGGGATCTTAGTTAAAATTTATACATTATATATGGTGATTATTTCATTCTCATTAGCTCATATCAATAACAAGAGAAGTTATGATTAGGGAAATATGGTTAGGCATAATTTTACATTTTCTTAGTGAAAGATGTTGCTATTTACAAATTGTCAGCTACTTTTCAGTCCTCTTGGAACAGATTGTTCTCTGATCTTTGAAGCATCACTAGCCATTTATTAGGTGAATATAAAGAAATAGGCCCTGTGTGCAAAGGGTAAAAAAAACATATATTTTATATATAGCTATCAATATATATTTACCTATATCTTACTATTTGTGAAGCTATATATCCAAATGTAAAATGAAAACAGTGGTTGGTCACGAGCCATGCCATTATGAAATCCCATTCAGATAAAATGGGAATGACTTTAGTATGTTCATTTAATATTTTTATTTTTTAATACATAGTACTCATGTTCTCTGCAAGATTTATTCATGATACAATAACAGAATATTTTATTACACTTGATTGATAAACTATTGATTGGTCAAGATATTTGCAAATTGTTATGACCATGGTCAAATATGTGTTGTTAGATCACTTGGTTACCATCAAATATCTATAAAGTAGATATATTCTTAATCTGACATATAAATGTAACTGGTGCCTGCATTAGGTATAAAAACAGGTAACAGGATAATTTTAAGAACTAAATGTAATAATACATATGATGTACCTAATATACTATTTAGAAATTAGTAAGCACTCAATAATGATGGTTAAATTCTTCTTCATAAAAATGTTATATTGGATGTGTTTAACTGAAGAAAATCATATCAACAAATATATGTATGTTTTTTTCTTTTCTTCTTTTTTTTTTTTTTTTTTAAGACAGAGTCTCATTATGTCACCCTGGGTAGAGTGCTGTTGTATCACAGCTCATAGCAACCTCCAACTCTTGGCTTAAGCAATTCTCTTGCCTCAGCCTCCAAAGTAGCTGGGACTCTAGGCATCTGCCACAGTGCCCAGCTACTTTTGTTGTTGTTGATGTAGTTGTTGTTGTTGTTTAGCAGGCCTGGGCTGGGTTTGAAGCTGCCACCCCTGGTGTATGTGGCTGGCACCCTAACCACTGAGCAACAGATGCTGAGCCTATATGTATGTTTTTAAAATTATTACAAAGTTAGTTAAATAATGTTAAATCAAGAATAAAGGAAATTATTAAATCATATAGTAATCATGTAGACCATGTGTTTACTGAAACTTTGAAACCTCATGCATACTACATATTTTACCAAATTGTTTTTGTGCCTTTCTAAAGATATTTTAGATGACAGTTTTTGTAGTTCATAAAATGGTCTATTTTAAGAAACTCAATTTACAGTTATGTTAATCCACAATTAATGCATTGTAAATCTCACTTCATCTCTTCATACTGCCAACTTGTTTTTCTGGCCATGACTGCAAGTCTTAGAAAAAAAAATAGGTTAAAGAAGAAAACCATAACCTTCTTTAAACAAAAACATCCAATAATAATGGAGGGAAAATTTCTCAGGAAGCAATGGTGGTCATACATCAAAGCTCCAAAACATTTCCTAAAATTTATTCTTCCTCTGTGTTTTTTTCTAATTGCTATAGAGACCATGGTTACTGGCCAGGGATAGGAATGGAAGGTGGAAAGGACACATGTAGAGACAGTGTCTGATAGACACAAAACTCATCTCCAAATAGTTTACAGCACTATGGACTTAGGTTGGGAAAATGGTTTCATTTTATTATTTAAAAAAAAAAAAAATTGTGAATCAGCATGGAGCTGCTCCAGATGAAACCAAATTGAGGATTCAGGGCCCCACATTCTCAAAGAAATCCTAGATTTTTCCACTAAAAAGGGCTTTGAAAAGTCTGAGCTGGGCCATAACTAAAGGAAAATAAACACACAGAGAAACACAAACATAGGTCATCTGATTTATAAAGTGTAGCCTATGTCTTTTCAATTCAAGGTCTTCTGCAGAGAAGCCTCTGTGTTTTTTTAAACTTTACAGAATTCCAGTTTTATTTTATTTTATTTTATTTTCCTTTTATTAAGTCATATACGCATAGATCATGAATACATTTATGCATTTGTGGGGTACAATGTGCTGTTTTTTTTTTATATAATTTGGAATGGTTACATCAAACTAATATAGCTTTCACCTCATTTACTTAATTACTGTGTTAAGACATTTATGTTCTATACTTGGTACATTTGACTTATACCTTTACAATATGCTCCATAGGAGCGGTCCCACCGTTTACCCTTCCTCTATTGAACCTCCTCCTCCCCTCCCATCCCCCTCTACTTCTCTCCTTCATCCTGGGCTATAGTTGTGATCTATCTTTCATAAGAAAGTGTGAGTAATTACAAATTGGTTTCATAAAAGTATTGAGTACATTGGATACTTTTTCTTCCATTCTTGAGATATTTTACTAAGAAGAATATTTTCCAGCTCCATCCATGTAAACATAAAAGAGGTAAAGTATCCATTTTTTTAAGGCTGCAGAGTATTCCATGGTATACATGTACCACAATTTATTAATCCATTCATGGGTGGATGGGCACTTGGGCTTCTTCCATGACTTGGTGATTATGAATTGAGCTGCAATGAACAATCTGGTGCAAATATCTTTGTTGCAAAGTGATTTTTTTGTCTTTTGGATATATACCTAGTAGAGGAATTGCAGGATCAAACAGGTCCACTTTTAGATCCCTGAGTGTTCTCCAAAATTCTTTCCAAAAGGAACGTATTAGCTTGCATTCCCACCAGCAGTGCAGAAGTGTTCCCTTTTCTCCACATCCACGCTAATATCTGTATTTTGGGGATTTTGTTATCACCTTGATCCCCAAACCAGGAAAAGACCCAACAAGAAAAGAAAATTATAGAGCAATATCTCAATGAACATTGATGCAGAAATATTCCATAAGATCCTAGCAAACAAAATCCAGCAACACATCAAACAAATTATACACCATGACCAAGTGGGTTTTATCCCAGGGTCTCAAGGTTGGTTCAATATACGTAAATCTACAAATATAAATACATCACATTAACAAAATAAAAAATAAAGACCATGTGATTCTCTCAATTGATGCAGAAAAAGCTTTGATAATATCCAGAATCCTTTCATGATCAGAACACTTAAGAAAATAAGTATAGAAGGGACATTTCTTGAACGGATAGAGGCCATTTACAGCAAACCCACAGCCAATATTATATTGAATGGAGTAAAATTGACAACATTTCCACTCAGATAAGGAACCAGGCAAGGTTGCCCACTGTCTCCACTGCTTTCTAACATTGTAAGAGATGTCTTAGCCATTGTGATCAGGCAATACAAGGTGATCCAGGGTATCCATATAGAGTCAGAGGAGATCAAACTTTCACTCTTCACAGATGATATGATTGTCTCCCTGGAAAACCCCAGGGACTCAACTACAAAACTCTTAGAAGTGATCAAGGAATATAGCAGAGAAACCTCTTTATACAACTTACAGCATGCCTCCATGAAGTAAAACTTTTTTTTTTTTTTTTGAGACAGAGTCTCACTATGTTGCCCTTGGTAGAGTTACTTGGTGTCACAGCTCACAGCAACCTCAAAATCTTGGACTTGAGCGATTCTCTTGCCTCAGCCTCCCAAGTAGCTGGGACTACAGGCGACCACCACAGTGCTCAGATAAAAACTTTTAACATCTTTTGTGAAAAAGAAACCATACATAGTTCTAGATTTCTGAAAATCTAAACTCAACGAAGTTCATAATGAGGTTTTTTTACTCATTTAGGCCCAAACTTGACTTTTCTTCTCAGCTCTACATTCTATTCTGAGAACTTAATGCTTCATCAAACATTGACACAAGCAGGATCCACTCTCTGAGAGAAGACTCTTCAGGAAAACTTTATCAGAATACATTACCATACTCTAAAATAACATATAATAGATCTCTGCCCCATCCACTCAAAAGTTTTAAGTAACAACTTTATTTACCACCCATTCTGGTATGTTGGAACTAGCAGATTACAATGTAAATTACCATGTAATTACAATGGTAGTTTTTTCTAATTTTGTTAATATCACCCTGTGTCCATTTACTAAGGAGAGTCACTATTGTGGCTCCATTCAATTTTTACAGCACTCCATACAACCTAAGGTGTAGAGGACTGGACACCATGCTTGCAAAGGACAGTTACTGATTCTTATCACATTAAAAGGAAATGCTGAGAACAGGACAGTCTCCTGGCAAGCCCTTTCTTGACTTGGGGGCAATCCCACAAGTAACTCAGTGTTCTGGAATGACATAAGGTCGGTCACTCACTAGTAAGCATGTGTTAAACATTGATGCTTAGTAGTTCTTCATGAGGGTTGTGGGGAAGGAACACGTGAGGAGAGCACATGACAATCCTTACGCAGGCGGCCCTCATATGTAATTACCTGACCTCTCCACACCTGTTTATGTCAATTACCTTAACTCTCCACACCTGTTGTGATTAACCTTAATAAATAGCTGTTGCGAAGGGGGATCGGGGCTACCCTGCAACTAAGGTTAGCCCGCCTCCCGCAAGCTTGTACTTCAAATCCGTGTCACACCTGGTTCCTTCCTGCAGCGACGGAGACCAGGCCATAGGGGGCCGACACTAAGGAATGTCAGCTAGCTATTCTGTGTGGAAGTACTAAGTTATATTGATGCTATCCAAGTCTGTTATTTTGAACATTTCCAACTTAACTGACCACCACCAGAAGATGACATAAATATATTAAATAAGAATGTGAATATTTAAAGACATATTCCTGGTTAAGGTGTACAGAGAGTATTTTAAAATTATAGTGCACTGTCCATTTGGTTTTTTCCCCTCCTTATATTCTAACAGAGCTCTTCTTTAGTTTAGAGCTGAATGTCTTATAAAAAAATGCAAATATGATCTTTTCATTGACATTAATGTCAATAAGTAGAATTTTTTAAAGGTTAAAAATTTATTTCAGCTGAGAGTTGGGAGTCTAGAAAAAATGAAATCCTTATTTCAGTTGATTTTTTAATGTAAAATATCTATTTTTCTTACCATATTAAAAGAAATAAGCATTGGTAAATTTACTAATGTTTAATGAATGATTAATACCACTGTTTTTCCATAATAATTTATTATAAGAAGTGTTTTATCATGTTCCACAGAAACATAAATAATTCTATGCAATGTCATTTATAAATGCCTCATACCAAATGGAAAGAATATTATTTAGAACCTGCTTCAAATATGAAAAAAGTAAAAGCAAACCTCCTAATGACTGAATCTTAAAAGTCTGTATTATCATTAATCAAGTTTCTTAAATAATTTGTAAATGTTACCTCAATGTAAAATGAAACTGCCATTTCTTATTCACTTTTGCCCTCAAGTAGGAATAGGACAAATCTACAGCCCTCAACTCAGAGTGAGCACCATGGTGTAGAATTGTTAGGTGTCATGGTAGAAAAATTTCTAGAGAATTACCAGTCATCACAGCCTAGAAAATTATTGATTTTAGCTGAGTTCCAAGCAAGAAATGTCATAGAAAGGAATTTATGACATATGTTTTTAAATAAACCTTTCACACTAATTTACTGATACTATACCTGACTTAGAAATGAATGTCATTTATCAATGGAAAACTGGAAATTTTCAGTCTGATATGGCACTTTCCCTCTTTCTGGCATCTTGATGGAAATTTCATCTAAATTTTGCCATTGTAGGATCTAATAACCACATCCAGCAGATGAGATTGAGAGACAAATTCTCACTAGCCTATCTTAGCAGTAAGGAGACAAGCAGTCCTAGTTCACTTTAGAGGATGGGGCAGTATAAGAGTGTGAGGATGTGGGATTGCTTATATGTTGATACCTTCTTGGTCATTTGTCAGAAATTAGATTTAGGGAATTTAAGAATATGGCTTGGTGCCTGTAGCTCAGTGAGTAGGGCGCCAGCCACATACACCAAAGGTGGCAGGTTCAAGCCTGGCCTGTGCCTGCTAAACAACAATGACAACTGCAACCAAAAAACTAGCCGGGCATTGTGGTAGCGCCTGTAGTCCCAGCTACTTGGGAGGCTGAGGCAAGAGAATCACTTAAGCCCAAGAGTTGGAGGTTGCTGTGAGCTGTGATGCCACAGCACTCTACCCAGGATGACATAGCGAGACTTTGTCTCTAATACGAAAAAAAAAAGGGATTTAAGAATACATTTTCATTGTAAATTCTCTTCTCGTTCATGTCTTTTATCTGCTGTTTTAGAGACCAAATCATTGGCTAAATTTTTGAGCATGTGCAAACAGAAATATTATATCCAAATACAATAAAAATATATTTTATATACATTCAGAAAAATAAACAAAAAATAATAAGGAAATTCTAACAGTGCTGTAGCAAAATGAATTCAAAATTTGACAAAAGTAATTTCACGAGTAAACATTTCTATCTAATACTATAGTCATGTTTTGTAAATAAGACAGAGTTTGTCTACCTAATGTCTCCAAGCCTTTTGAGTTCTTCCTTGGTTATATCTTCACTATTAATCTTTTTCTCATCATTACCACCCTCCTTGTTCAGATTTGCTCTCTCTGCCACCAGTCTCTCTTCTCCCCAATTTAGCCTCCACACTTTTTCAAGATTCTCTTTCCTAAACATATACTGGTTACACCAGTCCTTCAGGGACTTGTCATTCTTTAAATTAGCATTTCTCACCCAAGATCCTCAGAGCACATATGTTTCTGAACATGCTACAAGATATTTAATGAAAAAAACATGGATCTATTATCACATACACTTGAAAACTACAGGTTTGAACAAAGCTGTTCCTTTACTTTTCGTAGCTTTTGGTATCTCAAAAACTCAGTTTGAATTTCTAGTTAGAGCCAAGATATAAAGAATTTCTCGAATTTGTTTATCTATCAGAATAATTTTTACAGTACATTTTCTAACATTGAAAAACAGTTAATGACATTTGAGACATTGCTCTATACTATAATGACTCAATTTTAGGTTTGATATTCCATGAACATCACAATAGGGCCTTGTATTAGTTTCCTAGGTCTGCCATAACAAAGTACCACAAAACAAGTGACTTATATTAATAGGAGTTTATTCTTCAGAGCCCTGGATGCTGAAAATCCAAAGTCAAAGTGTTAGCAATGCTATGCTTTCTGTTAAGACTCGACGGGAGCATTTCTTCCGTGGCTCTTCCTGTCTCCTGGTGGTTATCAGTAATCCTTGGCATTCCTTGGCTTGCACCTACATAATTTCAATCGCTACCTCCATCATCACATGACCATCTTTCCCTCTTGGTCTGTCTTCACGTTAACTTTTCTGTGGGTGTATGTCTCTGCCTACAAATATCTCTCATTTTGCAAGTCATTGGATTAGGACACACTAATTCAGTATGATTCCCATTTTAATTTGATTATATCTGCCAAGAGCCTATGTCCAAATAAGGTCACATTCTGAGGTTCTGGTAGACATGAATTTGAGGAGACACTGCTGCACCCAGTACAGGCCCCAACCAGCTTTGTAGTCTTTTCTCTGACTGTTTTTTTTGTTGTTGTTTGTTTGTTTTTAGTGTTTCCTATATTTCAACCAATTAATTTGAGTTACTATCCCCTATAATATGCTCTGTGCTTTCCTTCCTTCCTAGTTCAGACTGACAGATTATGTGCCAGGATGAATGATCTAAACCTTTGGGGATCCTACAAGTTGACTCTCTCAACAACTATGCCAACTCCTGGTCTCTCAGTTTTCTCGACTATTCAAACTAGAAATACTGGCATTCCCAGGCACCCTTGCAGACAAGGGTGGTCATGTGACAAATTCTACACAAAAGTCTTTGGGAAAGGCCTAAATACAAATGAAAATCATCATAAAGACAACCTCTTTCTCTTTACTTTATACTTTTCCTGCCTTTTCACCTGGAATATGGAGAAACATGTTGGCTTTTACACAAGGAAATTTACACAAGGCAACGTGTGGTGAGACAGGAAGATGGATATTTTCATCAAGCTTGGGTGCTTGTTAAGAATATCCAGCCTCCTAAGTATTGTGAATAGCCTAGGAATACCTAGACATTTTGTGTGTGCAAGCCACTATTTGGAGGGTTTTCTTTAACCAACCACCAAATGTAAAACTGATTAATAAAGCCCTTCAGTTTGCTAAATTCAAGTTCTATCTGCTCTCAATACTCAGCTTTCTACAGCAGTAAAAGGCTTTTCCTTTTCTGAATTGACATAATGACTGAGTGATGGGGCTCATTTATCAATTAATTCTGCCTTTCCAGGTGGTATTTCTTCTACTCTTAAACTGTTATTCAAATACTTTCTGTACTTGAACTATTTTCATATTTACCTATATAACTAAAGGTAATAGAATTAGGACTCACAAATATATTTGAATGTACTTAAGAGAAAGTATGGATTCTGATATTTCCTTCTACTTCATAGCAAATAAGAGCTGAAAATATTTTTTCATAATACATCCACCCTGTTGTTTTATGTGAGGGTTGTAATATTTTTAAAGGCGTAGTCTGATACTGTCCTCTCCGATAGTTCGTTTGCCTGAATCTTCTGTTATAGCTGTCAGACTGTGCTGCGGACACCCTATTACATAATGAATCTGGGCACAATCATTTCAGATATTTTCTATAAGGAAAGTTAAGTCCATAAATTGATTTCTTTGAGATAAGAAATTAAGACCTTGGTGTCTAGTACTCAAAGGGTCAGCCAGCGTTTGTTTTTTGTTCAAATCATCATGTCTCTCTGCTCTTGGAACTTGTCTCTTAACAGAGAGCTAGGCGGGCCTAAAATGTTCTTTTGGGAGGCTAGAGAGAAGAGACCAGAAAGGACCAATTCTTACGTTTGAAATAAACTTTGAAGAATTTAGTAAATGTTCCATTTATCCCGAGATAACCTTTTGACAGTCTTAGAGGGGAGCCCCTTCCTTTATGATAATGGATTCTGAAGGCATCTATATATATCTGCTTGGGCCTGGCCCCACAGCATGGACAAAACCCAGCCTCTATTCAGTGTCTTTGCTATACACACACATTCATAAACATACATATACACCCTGCACACAGTCATAAATATGCATGCACAAACACATTCATAAACACACATATAATCTATAAATACGTACATATATGCACACATAGAAACCCTACACTAATCCTTACATGCCTTGAATATGCCAGATCTTTAAGGTAACATGGAGAAGAAAATGATCATAGTGTTTTCAGCATAAAATTTATAATGAAAAGATTGTTTTGTGCTACCATTGAGAGAAGGAGCACCATGACCTAATTTGCTTTTTTTTTTTTTTAGAGGCAGAGTCTCACTTTATCGCCCTCGGTAGAGTGCTGTGGTGTCACAGCTCACAGCAACCTCCAACTCTTGGGCTTAGGTGATTCTCTTGCCTCAGCCTCCTGAGTAGCTGGGACTACAGGCGCCCGCCACAATGCCTGGGTATTTTTTGTTGCAGTTTGGCTGGCGCCCGGTTTGAACCCACCACCCTCAGTATATGGGGCCGGTGTCCTACTCACTGAACTACAGGTGCTGCCTCAACCTAATTTTCTTTTAAAAAGAATGAAAGAAGCCCTAGACCTTAGATCTTTGGAACATGTACTGTTTTTTGTTTGGGGGTTATTTTATTTTATATATTTTATTTTTTAGACAGAGTCTCAAGCTGTCACCCTGGGTAGAATGCCATGGTGTCATAGCTCACAGTAACCTCCAACTCTTGGGGTCAAATGATCCTCTTGCCTCAGTTTTTTTTTCTATTATTTTATTATTATTATTATTATTTGCAGTTTTGGCCAGGGCCGGGTTTGAACCCGCCACCTCTGGTATATGGGGCCAGCGCCCTACTCCTTGAGCCATAGGTGCCGCCCCCTTTTTTATTTTTTAAATAGAGACAAGGGTCTCACTTTTGTTCACACTGATCTCAAACTCGTGAGCTCAAAGCTATCCACCCACCTTGGCTTCCCAGAATGCTAGGATTATAGGCGTGAGCCACTGCCTAGCCCTTTCTTCATATTTTAATAGACAAAGATTAAATCCAGAAATCCCACTTCTGACTATATGTTCAAAAGATATCTGCACCCCATGTTCATTATTTACAATACCCAAGATGTGGAAAGAACCTAACTGTCCACTGACATTTAAAAAATGTGGTATATATACAGCAAAATATTGTATATCAGCAATAAAAAAGAAGGAACTCCTACCATCTGAGATAACATGGATGAACCTGGAAGACATTGTATTTATTTATTTATTTATTTATTTTTTATTGAATCATATCTGTGTACAATAATTCAGTCATGGGGTACAGTGTACGGGCTTCAGATACAATCAGAGATATTTTCATCAACCTGATTGCGATAACATTCAAGA
>CAUYRH010138168.1:0-21667 GCA_963574655.1 Perodicticus potto
GGAAAGTCTTTTCAACACGTTTTTCAGGAAACATTGGATATCCTCAAACAGAAAAGAAGTCTGTCCCTTATCTCACATCTTATCCAAAAATTAACTGAAAATGGATTACAGACCTCCATGTGAAATAAAAAACTTCCAAAAGAAAAGACTTTGTGACCTTGGGTTAGCAAAGTCTTATCAGAAAGGACGACAAAAGCATAATACACAAAATAAAGCATTGATAAATTGGACTTCTTTAAAATTTAAGAAATTTGCAAATCACATATCTGACAAGATAGTTCTATCCAGGATAAACAGTATGTTTAAACTCAAAAATATATAACAAGTATCCTGATCAAACATGGGAAAACATTTAACAGATCTTTACCAAAGAAGATATACACATGGGCAAATAAACACATGAAAAAGTGCTGAGTATCATTCATCTTTATGGAAATGCAAGTTAAGACCTCAACAAGATACCACTACACATGTATTAGAATGTCTACTTTATTGAAGACAGTAACAAACGCTGGAGAGAATGCAGAGCGACTAGAACATGGTTACATTACTAGTGAGAATGCAAAATGTATAGCCGTTCTGGAAAACAATTGGGGCAGTCTTACAAAGTTAAGTATATACTTACCATATGAACCAGTAATTTTACCCCTGAGAAATGAAAATTTATGTGCACACAAAAGTTTGTAATGTGAAAATTTTCAACAACATTATTGTTAATCTTCAAACACTGGAACCACCCAAATTCTCTTCGATGAATGTATGAATAAACAAATTGTGGAAATCTATACAATTGTATTCTACTTAGCAATAAAATGGAATGAATTGTTGATACACACAACATCTGGCAGAATCTCAGAGGCATGCTGAATGAAAGAAGTCAGACTCAAAAGCTCTATCAAAGGTTGCCGGCAATTAGGTAGCAGTATGTGGAATATTTGACAACAAATTGGCAGCATAAGGGCATTTGGGAGGGTGATGTAATTGTTCTGTGTCATTATCATGGTCATGGCTACCCAAGTTTACGCATTTGTCAAGACTCATAAAACTATACACCCGAAAGATTTCATTTTACTTCATGAAATTTAACAACAAAAATTAATTTAATTTAAATACCCAAAGCTTGCTTCCGTAACGTGCGTTAGAGTGTATGTGTATATGCATGTGTGTCTGCCTATGAGAGAGAGAGAGAATATGTTTGTGAGTGTGAATTTGACAAACTGATTCTGAAAGTTGTGTGGAAATGTAATTGAGCCAATTATAGCCAAGACACTCTTAAAGAAGAATAAGGTGAAAGATCTTGTGCTGCTAAATATGAACATGTATTAAAAGTATTAGTAATTGAGATGATGTGATATTGGTGCGAGAATAGAGAAGTAGAGCAATGGAGCAAAAAGAGAGCCCACACACTGACCCATACAGAGAGAGACACTTGGTTTTTAACAGGAGTGGGGAAAGAATCATCTCTTCAGTAAATGCTGGTGGGATAATTGAGCATCCATATGGAAATAGGCAAAATGAAACCTTTAACTCACCCTCGTATAATCAGCTCCAAGTGGTTTATAGACCTAAATCTGAAAAGAAAAGGTATAAAGATTTTTTAAGTAAAGAATAATATAGAAAATGTCACATACGGAAATATTTCCTAAATAAGATATAAAAGGCAATATGCATAAATAAATAAGGGATACGTTTTTTTCACGTTTAACTTATACCAAACTTCTATATGACTTTTCCATGAAACTACCTTAAAATTAAAAATGTTAGTTCATCAAAAGAACAGACAAGCTATAGAATGTGAAAGGATATTTGCAATGCCAGGACATAACTCGTTATCTAGAATGTATAGAAAACTCCAAAAACTAACAAAGAAAATAAATGGGAAATGAGGCAAAAAAGGAAGTTCACAAAAGAAGTCAAAACAGTGGGTATATGTATGGAAGGGGTGCATAGCCAGAAAGGTCTCTTGGTGGCTTCTTTGTGCTGGTGCTATTGTTTTTATATACTTGATTTTTGGTTACACAGATGTTCAGCTTATAATTACTTATGATTCTATATATCTGTATTTCTGAATATATATTTTATATTTCATATGTAATACAAATATTAATCAAAATATATTTATAGCCAATGGTTTCTACAGCATATTCTAGTGAATGTAGATAAGATAAGAAATTGTCCTTAGCTCCATTTATAATAAAATATTTATTTTAGGTAGGAGGTGAAAGTTGCATTGCTCTAAATGAAATGACTGGTGCAACAGAAAACTATTTTTAATGTTAATTGATGGTTGTTTTCCTATTCAAGTTCAAATCATCTGTGTTCTCACTTGTACTCTAATTCTTAGAGTAAGAATATGAGAGTTTGAAAACTATTAATAAATAGCTCAACTCTGAGCTGTGTGAACCAAGTGGAACAAGCGTCTGTGAACCTCTGTTTCTGCTTCCTTGTGGGGGTAATAATAGTATTTATGCCCTCTGCTTCTGCTGAGTATCAGATGAAATACCTTATGCCAAGTGCTTAGCACAGTACCTAGTACACTTTAAGCACTAAATACTCAGCAATTATAGTAGCTATTATACAATTGTAATAATCTTACTCCCCAGCCCATTTAGGTAAGAACAGTCAGCCAGTCTCATTTGCATTCCTGTCTCTACATCTTCCCGGTTGGTGACTCTTTCAATTCTCACACCTTCAATACCCTCCTATGTCAAATGGGGTAAGTACACCTCTTTTTTTGTAGGACTCAAATGAGAAAATATGTGAAAAATCTCAGTGTCTGAAATATACCAGATCCCTTTAAGAATACAGTTGTATCACTGCAGAGGAGCCCATTATGGGAAAACCCCATGGCAGAAGCTCAGGGAAAGTCAACTTAGATTTCTGAAATGGTTTCCCATCGAGACTCACCTCCTTGAACATTCACAAGATGTTTCAGTTGTAGCTGTTCCTCAATTTCTAGTTAAATATGGTGTCTTATTCCCCATCCCTGGGCTTTCATTTATTTGATGGATGTTGGTAAACAAATACAAATCTCAAAAAGCCATACACATTATTTAATGAATCTAATTATAATCTATGTATAATCAAAACCTGGTATCAATTATAAGACCATGATAAGTTACCAGCTATGCACATTCAGGCAAGTTACCTCTCTGGAGCTGTTTTATCATCTGCAAACAGAGGAGGTAATATTGAAAACTTATTGAGGCCTACCAGCACTGAGTACTTAAAGAGGGTGCCCTAACATACATCAGCACTCACTTTTAATACCCATAAACCATCAAAGGTAAGTATTGTTATTGTTGTTGTTATATTTATTTTACAGGTGAGAAAACTGAAACTCAGAAAGGTTAAGTAAATTGTCTAACATCGTACTGTAGATAAATCAAGATTCAAGTCTGGATCTCTCTATCACCAAAATCCATATTCTACCATACCTCATGGCTTCTCAATAAATGGAATACTTACTATGTGGCAGAAAATCTACATTCATCACCCTTATACATTTAAAAGACTAAAGGAGCTATTATTTATAAAATACCTGGTATGGGATCTGACATGAAGCAGACACACAAAAAAGGACTAACGCATATAACTCTCTTTCTTCTAGTACCGTTTGTTGAAAAACAAAACAATCAAACAAAATACTTTTCTTTTGATTGAATAACAGAATCTGAAAAGCTTCTGGTCTTCCCACATTTCTGATGATGATATGAGACTATACACTATCTGTAATATACTCTATATTGTAATATACACAGTAACATTGTTGCAAAAATGTCTTCGAATATAAGCCACAGGAAGCACATTTCACGTAGAAAGGGCATCAGAATGACTTGCTTTATTATGAAATTGACCAAATAATGACACTCGGTGTTTTTGCTTTATGTCACAGCAAAAATTCACAAACCTGTGACGATGGTCATTCTGGATTCTTCAGAGAATCCCCGAATTACCCTTAAATTGTATACAATGTGTGTGTTTCAGCAATATCTCATTTTTCTGGACATAGAATTGTTAACTTTCATTAGATTTATGTAGGATTCGTGATCCCAAATGCTTCAGTACAAGCATCATAAAATAAATGCATTTGGGGGAAAGGTTATGTGTTTCAATTGTCTTCTCTTCACTTCATTGATGATGAAGGATCCCTACCACAATGTTGTTGGGATGGCCAAACTCACAATACCTGACACTGCCTTATACTGCAATAAGCTGACAAGATACATTAAGAATCTTTAAACTGTATATAATCTTTTACCTTGTGACTCCTCTTTTAGAAATTTATTCTAATGAAAATAATTAGATATGTTTATAAGCCAAGATTGGTTTTAATAGAAAAAAATTAATGCAATATAAATTTCTATCATTGCAGGCAGAAGTTAAATTCTGGTACACTCAAATAATGGAATACTATCCAAGGTCTTGCTCTGTCATCCAGCTTATAGTATAGCGCCATCATAGGTCACTGCAACCTTGAACTGCTAGGTTCAAGTTAACCTTCTGGCTCAGCCTCCCAAGTAGCTTGGAGTACAGAGAGTACAGAGAAATAGCCAGCATACCTAGGTAAATTATTTTCTTCTTTTCTATTAAAGGAATCTGACTACATTGGCTAGGCTGGTTGTAACCCCCTGACCTCAACTGATCCTCCTGCCTCAGCCACACAAAGTGCTGGGATTATAGGTATTAAGCTGCCATGCCCAGTCATCAACTTGCAATGCAGAAGAAAATATAGTGATATGACATGAAACAATCTCCAGGTTTTAAGTAGGTTTAAAAAGATTTGAAAGTAGACCACATATAATTATATTTTATGTATTTTTGTATAGAAAAATAATCTGGAAGAATATGTACCAAAATGTTGCCAATGATTTCTCTCCATGTGGGATTACAGAAGATTTTTATCTTTTTCCTTATGTACATTTTCCAAAAATGACTATAATAAGGTGTTCATATTTCAATAACAAAACTTTTCACCTGTTCACCAATTTTAAGTTTGACTTAACACAAAAGCAACCATCAATCTTATAAAGGTAAACAATTTGGGGAAAAAAGATTTCATTAAAAACAAATGCTGAACTTCACATTCCCTTTTGAAATGGACCTGTGAAATACAAGCTGTGCTGAGCTTAATAAATGTGAAGACTTAATGCTACAGTTCATTTTCATGTAACAAGTTATATTCTGGCTTTTCTGTCACCTGTTCTATATTTAAACAGTTCCCTCTCTGTCAGATAGATGAAACATTGCTGCTTTGATCATAGAGGAAGGGACCACAATCCAAAGAATTTGGGTGGCCTTTAGAAGCTGGAAAAGGTAAGGGGAAAATTTACTTAAAAATTATTAGAGGATTTAGAGGCTAGATCCTCTAAAAAGGAATGCAGCACTGTGGATACCTCAAATTTAGCACAATAAGACCCATTTCAGATTTCTACTCTACTGAACTATAATTCTAATTTGTGTTTACCACTACATTGGTGGTAATTTGTTACAGCAGCAAGAGGAAACTAAAACAGTCAGCGAAGAATTCTATCACTTTTCTAATACCCTTCCTCCTTTAAAGCCCTTTCTCTTCCTAGATGCTCATAACCTCTTTAAACACAGTTAACGTAGGGAGACAGATAAAGAAACGGCAAACATCAAAGCTCCTGCTTTAATAGATTTCCTCTGTGAAGATGCAAGGACTAAGAAACCATATTTTTAATCTTTTGCTCACTTAAAATTAACTTGAAAAATATTGTGACAGATGGTGTCCCTCACGCTGCCTTAGCATTTTGGCATGTTCCACTTAATACATCTCTTATGTTCCCAACTCAGAGCAGAAAATCCAATTATTATGAGGCCATTGCACTGTTTGTGATAACTTCACTTTGGTGCATTTTAACAGAAGAATGAGAAGACATAGTGGACGGGTACAGGGGAGAAGCAGGAGAGCTAGAAGGGAATGTACTTCGAACAAATAGACACTTTCTGTCTAGGCCGTGAACTGCTGCTGAGAAGGGAATGGTGAGGAAAGGATAGATAGCATGTACTTTAGCCTCCAGGCCTACTCTGACCTATTTCCCCGAAGCACATTCTGCAAATTGTAACAAATATGTGAATTTGGCAGCATAGTTCCTATTTCTAGAAAATGTCAATTAACCAATTGTCATTATTGCAGTTACTTTTTCCAATGTCTATATTGACAGACATCTGCTATAGTAGGAAAATTTGTGTCTCCCAAGAATCATATGTTGAAATACTAACCTCCAGGTGATATTATTAGGCAATGTGGCCTTTTTGGAGGAGATTGGAACATAAGGGTATCCACAGTACAGGACACAACTACAACAGGGACCTTACCTAACAAATACAAACTTTGTAACATAATCGTTTGTACCCTCATATTAATCTGAAATAAAAATATATATACAAAGAAATAAGGGTAGAGCCCTTGTGAATAGAATTAGTGACACAGACCTCAGGGAATTCCCTTGCCCCTTCCACTATGTGAAGACACAGAGAAAGGATACCATGTAGGAAGCCGGAAGCACGCCCCAAACCAGACACCAAATCTGTCAGTGCCTTAGCTCATTAATAACACTTAACAATGATTTAGACTGCCTAATTTCAAAAAGTTTACTTTGGGGAATGTCAACAAATGGGTCCTCAGAAAGTTTTCAAACATCTTCATACTCTTAGATATTCAGTGGTGTCATTTGATAAATTTTACATTCCTCAGTGATTCTCTTTATCAAATTGTTCTTTAAAGTTTCAAAAGAACCAAATTATTTTTATTTTGCAAATTGAATGTAATTTGGCATTGGCATCACTTTTAACATTGACGCGTCATTTGCTGTTATAAACATAGGAATTCTTCAACCTCATATTGCTAAATTAAGGTTGCTCTGCTCATTAGAAGTTTCACAAAAAATATGCAAGCTGGAACAGTCATTTTGTATTTGAGAGAGATTCATCTAATGAACTTATTTGTCAAAAGGGTAAGGTATTTTTGCCTTTTGCCTAATATTCTGCTCATATCCTTGATGCAATATAGCCAATGAATTTTAGTGTGAAAAATAAATTCTGGAACTCATTGCCCATATCATTAGAAATAACTGACAAGTGTCAAATTCAAGTGAATGGCTTAATGAAAATGACAAATTATATGTCATCATTTTACGTAGATCTGAAAGATGCTCATAATATTTGACAGAAGAAGCACTTGTGAAGGAAAAGAGAAAAGGATGATGGAAGAGGTAGGGAGAGCCTCAGACCATAATGAATGTCTGAGCCCTGTGAAGGATGGTTGAGTATGAAGGGTTTCAGATTGCAGCACCGTGCCAGGAGATTTCTGAACAAGTCAGCAGGGAGTCCTTGTGCTAATGCCTCCCATCAGAAGAATCCTGAATCCTCTAGGAATATACTACCCATGCTAAGTCACCGGCTTAGAGAAGCTCATTAGAAACATGGACTCGGCATAAACTTAGTGATAGATTTCTGAGCACAGCAGCTAGACCTGTCTGTCCGTTCTCTCTGTAGCAGAAGTTCTCAAAAGCACAAGTGCGAGGCTGACAAGGCGATGGCATATAAGGACAGTGATATCATAAGGCCAGATCACATAGATTAATGTAGGCAATTTTAAGGGCTTTAGGTTTTATTCTCAATGAGATGGAACTATTGGAGAGTTGCAAGGAGGGTAGGTATGTGATATATGTGACATCTTAACAGGAATATTCTTTTTTTTTTTTTTTTTTTTTGAGACAGAGCCTCAAGCTGTCACCCTGGATAGAGTGCTATGGCATCACAGCTCACAGCAACCTCCAATTCCCGGGCTTAAGCGAGTCTCCTGCCTCCGACTCCCAAGTAGCTGGGACTACAGGCACCCACCACAACGCCTGGCCATTTTTTGGTTACAGCAGTCATTGTTGTTTGGCGGGCCGGGGCTGGATTCGAACTCGCCAGCTCAGGTGCACGTGGCTGGCACCTTAGCCCGTTGAGCCACAGGTGCCGAGACTTAACAGGAATATTCTAATTATTATGTTGACAACATATAAAGGGGATAAAAGGAAAAGGCTAGGAGATGAGTCAGAGACTATTTCATTCATTCAGGTGAGAGCAATGGTTTGGTGTCTTAATCTGTTTTCTGCTGCTATAACAGAATAAAAGAAAAAAGAGATTGAATAATTTATAAAGAAAATAAATTTATTTGGCTCACAGTTCTGGAGGCTGGGAGAGGCTTTTTTTTTTTTTCTGGAGACAGAATATCACTATGTCACCCTCATTAGTGTGCCATGGTGTCACAGTTCACAGCCACCTCTAACTCTCTTGGGCTTAAGTGATTTTCTTGCCTCAGTCTCCCAAGTAGCTGGGACTAAGGAGCCTGCCACAACACTCGGCTATAGTGAGGGGCTTCTTACTGTGTCATAAGTGAGACAACTTTCACCTAGAGAGAGCAAGAAGGAGCCAAACTTACTTTTATAAAAACACAGGCTGATAACCAACCCACTCCTGTGATAACATTAATCCATTCATGTAAGCAGAGTCATCATTACTTAATCACCTTTTGGTGCCCCCTCTGAACACTGTTGCATTGAGGATTAAGTTTCTAACACATGAACTTTGGAGGACACTTTCAAACTATAACATTTGGACCACAAGTTCACACAAAAAGTGGGTCGTATCTAGATATATAATTTTGAACAGAATTTGCTTATGGATTGGATAGGGAGTTTGAGCAAGAAGAGTCAAAATTATTCAAAGAATTTTGGCTTGAGCAACCAGAAAAATGGAGTTTCCATTAACAGATATGGAGAAGACGGTGGAAAGAGCAGATTTGAGGAGGGAATATTAGTTGTTTTGTTTGGACGGGTTAAATTTAAGATATCCAAATATAGATGCCAAGTTACGTATATGAGGCAGAGGAGAGGTCCAGGCTAGAGACAGAAATTTGGAAATTATCATTGTATAGATGGTATTTAATGTTATGAAACTAGGTGAAATCACTAAGGAAATTTAGATAGACATGAGAAGAGCGCCAAAAAGTGAACCTGGAGCACTCAGCATAAAGAGGCCGGGAAGATGAAGAGGAACCAGTGAAGGACGCTGAGTGAAACTCCAGGAATGTGGTGATGCACAAGCCAAGGCAACAGAATGTTTCAAGTGTGCCCAAGTCAAATCCTGCTTCTAAATCAAATACACGAGGCCTGAAATTTTGACCATAGATTTTGCAACACTGGTGATCTTGACAAGAGCAATTTTAACAATAGTAAAAACCTAAGTGGATTGGATTTAAAAGAAAACATGAAGAGAGGAAATGGAGAGAGGATAGAAAACTTTTCTGAGGAGCTTCTTTTCAAATGAGAGCAAAGAAACATGCTGGCAAGATAAAGGGAAAAGTGGAGCAAAAAATAAATGGAGCACTCTTCTGTCTGCTATGCTGTGGCTTTCTTTAAATGATGTTTTACTCAAGGGGTCAGAAAATTTTTCCTGTAAAGAGCCAGATACTAAATGTTTTCAGCTTTGTGGGCCATATGGTCTCTGTCATTACTCAGCTCTGTCATTGCAATGCAAAGACAGTCATAGCCAATATGGATGAATGTAGCTGTGTGCCAATAAAACTTTATTTGCCAAAACAGGTAGAAAGAAGGCCAAATCTGGCCTGTGAGAATTGCAGTTCTCATTCTAGGTCCAGGTGCATGATGAAGGACTCCAAAGCAAAGCACAAGCCCTTGCTCCCTGAGCCTCGTCCGTACTCCTCCTGACCCCAGCTTTGGAGTCCTTCAGATCTCTTTTTCCCACACGTTTTCTTTCCCTAAAAGAAACAATTCCATATTTTCACAAGATAGAAACTTTTACATGACAATCCGGGAGCATCCTTTATTTTTTTTTAAAGAAAATTATGAAAAAGTAGCATTTCTCTGCCTCTTCCAGCCCTGGAGATTCTCTCTCACATTATATGAGCACAGGCAGCTGCCACCGTACAGATGTGACAGCCCAGCTCCTCGTCTCTATTGGCTGACCTGACAGAGCATCTCATTTATCACCAGCAGAGAACTCAGGTGTCTGGAATCCAGGTTCCCTGTTGTGGGGAGCAGTCTTGCTGACCTGACAAGGTCTCTAGGAGGTAACTCCATGTGGGCGGGGCGTGGAAAGGTGCGACTCCTGCCAGCATTCATTAACACTGTACATTGCAGGGTTTTGTGCAGGTTATCAATGACCATTTCAGTGGGGGAAATCTTCCCTCCATTGCCTCCCACCTCCCATAACCTCCCATGAGCCCCCAGTTACATCTCCTGACATCAAATAAAGCTATGGATATCAAAGCTCTTTTTCTGCAAAAGGTTTTCCTAATTTACATTTCCAGTGTTTTCTTTTCTCTTTCAAATTATATGAGAGTACCAACAATTAGGTTCCTTGTGTTTGTTAGGTAAAGTTGTAGTTGAAACTTTCACCTGGGGGTGCGCTGTCTGCCCTCACATAGGGCATATTAGGTGTGAGCTTACAAATTCACCTCCCTGCTCCCCGTTCCCTGTCCTTCTTCCTCTTACCCCCACTTTGATATAATTGTGTCTTTCTCTCATGTGTGGCTGTAGTTATTTATCTATTGGCTTCATATTAGTATTGAGTACATCGGATACTTGCTTTTCTATTCTTGAGTTACTTTACTAAGGAGAATGAAAACAAACAAAAAAAGGGTGGCGCCTGTGGCTCAAGGAGTAGGGTGCTGGCCCATATACTGGAGGTGGCAGGTTCAAACCTGGCCCCGGGTCCCCCCCTCAAAGAAAGGAGAATTGTCCTCAACACTATCCAGGTAAGATACAAAAGATGTAAAGCCTCCATCTTTTTGTGGCGAAATAGTACTACATGGTATACACCATAAAGTCCCAAGGCTGCAGATGCTGGTGTGGACGTAGAGAGAAGGGAACACTTTTGCGCTGTCGGTGGGACTACAAACGAATACAGCCTGGGTAGTGAAAGCTCTTTTCAAACAGCTGAGGTCTATATAAAGTTAAAGTCGAAATCCAGAATATGCTGACAAGCTGTGCACGTTAGGAAAATGATTCTAATCTCCTGAAAAAGGAAGAGAAGGAAATGGAAAAGGGAGGATGATCAGGCAGCAGCAGGGGCTGTCATAGAACAGAGAGAACTCTGCAGTTCATTCTCAGATCTTATCACCAGATGACCATGGCCAAGTCCCCTTAATATCTGATTCTCCATTTATGCAATGGTCAAAAGGAGGATAGTGATAAAATAAGGTAACTTTTGAAAATTGCCAGTTCCAGAGAGAGACATTCAAAGATGTTTTCCATATCTGAAGCGGAATCATGGAGTGTGCGACGTGGTGGCCAGTTCCTTTTATAGACGCCTGGTGAATCAAGAAGTCCCTACTCCAGTGCCAGAGCCGTGCGGCATTGCTCCCATTTTCCCAAGCCAGAACAGATGTCTTGCTTGCTGCCTCTCTCCCCTCACCCCAAATCCATATCTGAGTCTCATGTGAGTGCCTCTGACTGGCGGAACCTAAACCATATTCAGAACCTCGGCTGCCAGAGAGGTGCCAGCCTCTGCAGGAAAGGGAAACGTGCTGTAACAGTTTCCTGTGTGCTTTATAGGTGGTAAGTTGAATTTCCATCCCCATAACGCTCACCCCCTGGTGTCCTGCCTCTGAGTAGTACATGCTACTTCACATGGCGAAAGGGACTTCACGTTCCTCTTCCGCATCTTTCTACTTCCCATTCTGCTTCTAAGGACCCAGAATATTACAGGGGTTCACCTGCAAATGAATTCAAAACAGTGAGAGTGTCCTCGAATATCCTGATGGGTCTGATGGAGTAGCATAGCCCTTAAAAGAAGAACTAGAAAGGGGCAGCAGAAGAGGAATGTAGAGAGATTTAAGGCCTGAGAAGTACACGGCCCTTTTGATCCCCCGGAAAAACACACACACCCACACACACACTTACACACACATACACACCCTTCCCATCCTCTAGTAACCACCATTCCACTCTCGACTTCCATGAGGATCCACCTTTTCTGTTCCCACATATGAGTGAAAACATGCAATATTTGGCTTTCTGCACTGGTTTATTTCACTTAACATAAATCCTCCAGTTCCATCCATGTTGCTGCAAATGGAAAGTTTCCTTAGTTTTTACGGTTGAACAGTATTCCATTGTGTCTATATACATTTCCTTTATCTACTCATCTGCTAGTGGATTCCATATCTTGGCTATTGTAAATAGCATTGCAAATTCTCAGAACAGAGTAAAGAGCACCAAAGAGCTTGCATACCCAAAAGATATATTACAAGAAATAAATGATAAATTATGAAATATCTTTGTAGAGAAATATTTTAACATTTCTATGATCACAATTATTAAATACCAAATAGTCACAGATTTTAAGAGTTAGTATCTGAGATATAAAATTGCAACCCTCACCATACCCCCCACCTCTGCTAGCCCTCCACAGACCTAACTCTCCTTTTTCCTCTTTTCCATAATACTACTAAAATACCATAGATGCCTTCTTATTTACTATACTTATTGTTTATTGTTTGCCCTCCCACGCCCAACTGGAAGGGAAACCCCATGAGGACAAGGGTCTTTGTCTCTTTTATTTACCGATATATCTGAAACATCCACCATAATAACTGAGAAGCTGTTCGATGAATATTTGTTGAATGAATAAATCCCAATTAACAGTTTGCAGTTTATAGAGTTAAGTAAACTAAAGTCCTGAGAAGTTCAGTGCCTTTGTTAAAGTCACACAGCTTGTCAGCAGTAGCACTATGGCTAGAATCTACATCTAGTCCACTTAGAGAATAGAGGTCAAAATAAAGGAATGAAAATCTTTTTCTTCCTTTCTTCTCCCATCCATATACAGTTTACCTTTGACAGATAATACAACTCAAAGGCTTTTTCCTTCCTAAAGATCCCCGTATACATCATAAAGTCTTAAGTAATGCTACCCTCCATCAAACAAAAAACAAATCATTCATATGGCTCAAAACAAAAAGCTTCCTAAGTGCAGCAAATGAAATTTTCAGAAAAATGTGTACTTTTTCCCTCTGAAGCAGCCTGAGCAGCATATCATTATGCAACCTGGCTTATCCAGTTACAGTCAGCCACTGTCTCAGGGGTCAGGTAGCAAAGTAACTTGTTGACTGGGCAACTTCCTAAATACATTTGTTCGCTTTGGTATAGTGCACTCAGATCCCCTAAAGAATCTGTGATTTTCTTTCAAGGGAAAGAAAAAAGGGCTTGTCTGACAGTTTTTGCTAATGATTTGTAGAAAAATATCCTGTAAACCACAGAGCTAGGAACATCCCCTAATCTAGTTGTCAACAGGGATCATATCACAAATTCTATTTGTTAGACCAATTTCTTAACTCTTCCTGGTATAATGAGCTCTGGGTCTTGTACGGGGATTTAGCTTTCTAATTGTAGCAATTCTAAGTACGTCAAAATGCATACACACCTGGGATTTACTGCGTTAACCTGAGTTGCTTTTGCATCTGTTGTATAGAAGCCACTTATTTCCTGCACACATTAGGTAAACAGGAAGTGATATTTTTAGAACAGAAGCAGTAGAGATAATTCAGCTCCAATTTCTTCTTTGCATGTGAGTTAGCAACATAATCTCCAGGCACAAAAGGGAGTCACATCTTCCAAAACGTGGCTATGTGCAGTGGTGGACGCTTGGTTTGGGGAACTAGGGAAATAGAAAACTGACATAAAAGAAGGACAACCCATTTATTGCACAATAAGATGGGGAAAGGGGAGAGGGAGGGAAGGGGAGGGAGTGGGTGGGGGGAGAGAGGATAAAGGGTGAGATCACACTTGTGGTGCATATTTAAGGGTCAGGAGAAAACTTCTAAATATGGATCAAAATTGTTTTCACATAGTAAATGAGAAAATATCATGAATGTTGTATCAATCAGATCGATAAAAATATCTCCGATTGTATGTGAAGCCTGCACACTGTACTCCAAGACTGAATTATTGTACACAGCTATGACTAATAAAAAATAATTAAATAAAAAAAAAAAAAAAGAAGGACTAGGAAACCAGAAAGCAGAGCATGGGCTAAATCCTTACTGATGACCTCAACCTAGAAGTTGGCTCCAGAATACATAGGACATTGGCCTGTGTTTTCAGTGATAAGAGGTGACAGAAAACACCCATCCTTGAGGCCACTCTGCTTACACTCCTGCCAGCAAGCAAAGACACGACAAACTCTATCCCAATGTGCAGGCATAGTCTTAGGGAAATTTTAAAAATTATGCCAAGTAACAAGGATGAGATGTAGTGGGAAAAATAATTCTGTCAGGTCCCCTTTGAGAATGATGAAAGAAAGTTTCCTTCATGCTGGTATGCCTGGGCTGGGAACTTAATCTCTCTGGAGAGAGACCATCTGAGGCAATAGTACTGTCCACTCTTGTTTCTGGGAGCTTTCATGCTTTCATCAAAAAATGTCTGTGTGCCACTTTCTGAATGGCCTGAGTAAGCCACCTCTGCAACCTAGGCAATGGGAGCCTCCCTTTTTTCTCAGGACTCTGAGGTTCTATTTCTACCCCTGGCCAAAACAATAGTCCCAATCCAATTAATATGTGTAATCATTTGGGTACGGTGCCTTACATCTCATAAATTTCCACACACACCATTCCACTGATCCATAAAAGTCATCTTCAATATATCCAAAATCTGACCAATTCTTACAACCTGAACTGCTACTACTTGATTCAGGTCACCATTTTCTCTCCCATGAATGATTGCAATAGCCTCCTAATGGGTGTCTCTTCCCTTTCTTGCCCCTTAAATGTCCATTCTCAAAAAGGAGCGCCTGCAATCTCTTTTAAAACTTAAATTGGGGCCAGGTGCGGTGGCTTACACCTGTAATCCCAGCACTCTTGGAAGCAGGGGCAGGAGGATAACTTGAGCGCAGTAGTTCAAGAACAGCCTAAGGAAGAGTGAGACCCTATCTCTACAAAAAATAAAAAAATTATTTAAGTATTGTGGTGTGCACATCTAGTCTCAGATATTGGGGAAGCTGAGGAGGATCACTTCAACCCAGGAGTCAGGTTGCTGTGAGCTGAGCTGGTGCCTTAGCACTCTTTTCCAGGCAACTGAGTGAAGTTCTGTCTTAAAAAAAAAAAAAAAAAAGCACTTAAATTGGATCGTGTCACTCTTCAACTCAAAATCCTCCAATGGCTCCCTATCTCACAATGACCCTTGAAGCACTAAATGATCTGACCCCCCATTGCTACTTGACCTCATCTCCTATCCCCTTTGCCATGCCCTTCACTCCGTAAACATCGGCTTCCTTGTTGCTTCTTGACCATGCATAGTATGTTTCTGCTTTTAAGCCTTTATTCTGCTTGTGGTGACAGTTACAGATTCTCTTCCTGCATCAGATGTCCCATATCTCTCTATATTTGCTGATTCACTAGAAGGAATCATAACCTAATAACAGGTTATACCCACAGCTAAGATTTACTACAGCAAAACATACAGAGCAAAAGCAGCAAGAAAACAAATCTGCATTCACAGAGTACAGAGAAGGCCAGCACAGACTTCTAATGACCTTACTCATCCAAGCCACATGGGACAGGCTTGTCCTCTGGTAGCAAACTGCAGAAACAAATGTGGAATGACTCTGCCCAGGGAAACCCATTCGAGACTCAGGGTCTGAGGCTTTTATGGGGGTGGTTGGTAACATACACGTATCTTGGTAGCAACAGCACAGCAACTGAATCTCAGGAACTCAACAATGAAACCAAGTGCACATCATCAATCTCAATGCTTGTGCAAAGCAATCGTGACAGGCTGGTATGGTATGGTTTATTTCTCCAGTTGTACACAACAAAACAATCAATCCACCACTGATTTAAAGAACATTCTGAGAAATATAGTCCCAAGGATAGGCCAAAAATAAATTGAAGACACTTGTAGATTTCAAGGAATGAACAGCCAGATCTGCTGTGTTAACTTTTGCTTCACACACCCTAATCTTGCCTTACTTGCTTGTAGTGGGATATATTTCTTAACCACCGCTAAGTTGAAATACTTATAATTAATTCAAAATACTTAAATGCTAATAATTAAATCTAAAGAGAGGAAGTCTCTGGAAGAATTATGGGAGTGGCTATTGGCTACATAACATAAGCAAAAAATTAATATAGTAGAACTTCCATAGTTGACCATCTCCCTACATTGGCCACCTCCTTAAGTTGACCTAATTTTCATAGACTGGACATACACCACATGTATATATCAGTACAGTAGGCCTAGTTCCTTATGTCAAACATCTCCGTATGTTGACCAGTTTGGTACAGTCCCCTGGGTGGTCAATTTACAGAATTGCTACTATATGTGTGTTTGTAAGAGTCTGGGAAATTAGGGTTGTTTGTTGATACTGCAGAAGCTAATACTTCATTCTTTCTATTTTAAGGGCTCTTCCTGGGTATATTTTGGCTTATTCTCTCACCTTCTTTAAGTCTTTATTCAAATCTGCTCTCCTATAAGGCCTACACTGATCACCTGGGTAATATTATAACCAGCCTCTAAAATCCATCCTGCAAATTTCTTATTCCTTTTAACCAGTTCTATTTTTGTCTTCAGCACCAATCACCTCCTCATATATAACAATTTATTCATTCATTATTTCTCCTTTCCCTACACTTGTTCTCTGCCACCCCTCACCCTGGCTAGTACCAAGACATAGTGAGTATTTAATAATTATTGAATGAAGTAGATACGTCATGCAGGGATTATTATCCCCATTTTCAGATAAGGAAACATAAAGAGCTTAAGTGACTAAAGCAAGTCATTTTGACATTCATAAAATTGAGTCTAAAACCAGTCAGTAAAATGACTTAAGCTTTGATGATTTAAGGGCAAAATCCAAAGTATTATTAAAATTATATACAAGTTAATTTTGTGTACATAAGGAAATTGTATGATCCTGTACATATGAATTATTTCAAGAGACTGTCAAGTTCAAAGGTCTTTAAAAGTAAGTGGAAAGGATATCAACAAATCTTAAGATCCTTCCAGTTCAAATATCAGTAAAGTTAGAAGGAAAATACATGTAATAAATAACAGTTAGCACCTATATATGGCACACGCTATGAGCCAGGGACTAGTCAGAGGGCTTCACATACATTAAAGCATTTAATTCTCATGGCAAACTTACAAGGTAGTTTCTAATATTATTCACATGTTACAGATTAGAAAACTCAGGTACAATTTAAGCTCATTGTACAAGGTCACACAGATAATAAGTCATAGAGCTATAGGATGTGAAACTTGGCAATATGGCTCCAGTGTGCATACTTGGGCACTAAGCACTATAATATATCTTAAGTACATAATTATAAATGATCAACTTGGATGGGCATTTATAAAGCTCTGAGAAACAAAAAAGTTATATAAGTTAGGAGACCCATTTCCTTTAAACCAGAGTTGTCTAAGATACGGTGGCTCAGATGACAGGTTGGGTAGTCCAAAGGCCTACAGCTTCAGATGTCCTACCTGCCCACTATCTTGTGCTTTAAGTAACCACAAGAATTTGGAATTGTGACATTTTTTTATTGAGTACAGATCTTTTACATGTGGGAAGATTTAGGGTTAATAAAATGATGGTCTGAGAACATCAAGCTATATTACCCTTTGTACAAATTTGTTATCTATGTACTTGTAATTTTAAGAGAATTTGACCTTTTAGGGTAACAGCCTTGTAAGTCCAATTTAAAATTTGAAACTGAATAATTGATTAAACTTATGATTTTAACTGGAATTTTACTGCATTCTTTAACACTATGAAAGCATCTAAGAGAACTTTTAGTTTAGTTTGCTATGTATACAAATTCAATTTATTATAAAAATTATTTAATACCTTGGAGGCTTTGTTTGTTATCAGACAATTAAAAGACCTATAAAAGGAAATGAGTACTATATATTAAATGGATAAATGTAGTTTAAAATATTTGAAGTTATTTAATTGACTAAGTTGATAAATGGGACCATACATTATTTAAAAGTCATTTAAGGGTTGTTAACATCTATTAGATTTTTAACTAGAATATTTGTACACAGAACTCAACAACACAGGAAATACAGGGTTGGGGATTTATAACTTTAATAAATTGAATATCAATATTTAAAACCCAAAGAAAACTTCTGAATAATTTGTCTAGAGAAGACCAAACATTTCATTTCCAGTCACCTGGCTCCCTGACTTGGGTTCAATGTTCTTCTCAAGCCGTTAACACAGACCATTTTGCTCCCCATCAGGAAAACCTTTTAACTAGTCTGTTCTCCAGATCAGATTGAGCAGACCTAACTTATAAAGCAAGGTGAAATTTTTAGAAAAATCCCATGAGGAGTTTTAAAGAAACTTTCTTTCATGGGATCCAGGAACCTTCAAGGATAAGGAGGTAATATTTATGGCTTTCTCTGCTTCCTTTTCTCAGCCCACAGTCTACCTGCCACTAAAAGTTCCCTAAACGAAAGATTTGCAAATGTTCTAATATATTCAGTTTTTGTTGTGCTTTTTGTCTTAAAGGATAAACTTATTCAAATAGTGTTACCTGGCTCTGGTAATCCATATCTTCAACAATCAGTACCCTGGACCTCAGTATTGATTTGCTTGAATCTTTGAACTGTTTTCAATGTTATAACCCCAGAGGAGTGGTTTGTGGCAGAAAAAACTACTTCCATTAAAATGCTAAGTGTCAATTCACTAAAACAATTTTATTTTAGATTGACATTGAATTGAAGGAAAAGTTTTTCTAAGTCCTATCTAATTGAATCATAAATCAGAAAAAATGACCTTCTGAAAGTGATGAAGAGTGCTAAGAATATGCCAAACTTCAACCAAGAATTGTATGAATCAGAATAGCCCCAGGTATCTAACATACAATGAATGTGGAACTTCATTTAAGTTCAGAAAGTTGCATCTATGTGGCACACATTGTAAGATCAATTGTGAACCTGTATATACGGGTATAGTATTTGATAATTCCAATTAGTAAAATGTGTAGCTCAGTTTGAAGCCAAAAGTATATGTTTTGTTTAAAGTGAAATGGGAGAACTAAAGCAAATTAAGAGATGTGACATAGGAAGACATGGAAATTTAATTTCTCTTGGACAAGTCTCTTTATCTCTGAGTTTCAGAATCCTCATTTAGCCAAAAGAGTGGAGAGATAGCTGACCTGCCTAAATCTCAAAGTTGCTGTGAAAATCAGTTGTCCTTAATTATGACTTTCTTTCTTCTCTATAAAACACTGTACAGTGATGATCTAGTTGTTCATATAAAACGGAATCAGAGGCCAGGGTGGAGTGGCTCACACCTGGAATCCTGGCACTCGGGGAAGCTGAGATGGGTGGATCGCTTGAGCTCAGGAGTTCAAAACCAGCCTGAGCAAGAGCGAGACCCCATCTCTACTAAAAATAGAAAAATTAGCCTGGACGGAACCTATAGTCCCAGCTACTCGGGGGGCTGAGACAGGAGAATCACTTGAGCCCAAGAGTTTGAGGTTGCTATGAGCTATGACACCACAGTAAAAAATAAGAATAAATAAATAATAAAACTAAAGCAAAATAACTGGCCAAATGCATGACGTGATATACACATCATTGACATTTCCAAAGATAATGTTTGAATCTTTCAGGAACTTATTAGCCCTAATCTAACCTCCCGCAGTGTTCTGGTTATGAGGAATATTAAGCACATTATGATAGCTGAAATCTTCCATTGACTATTCTGGTATCAGATCTTACAGAAAGAGATGATGAGTAATAGCAGATTACATGCTGAATTCCATTATCGCTTTTTGGACAAGGAAATGACTCTTCTCAGTTTTCAATTATCTCTGTTTTTACCTCACCAGTCTTATTTTCTTATCTACATTTCCTAATTGTTCTGTATATGAGAGAGGGGCATCAATTACATTAAAATAAGATATAGCCCATAATTTTCCAGGACTCAAAAAACATTTTCTAGAACACAAAAACTAATTATAGAGAGTTTATAAAAGGGTCTCAGTCTTCATTAAAAGCACAACTATTATTATTTCCCCAGTTACTTTCTAATTGTACTCTTTATTATTGTTGAAAAATTCCGAAGCTTAAGACTCAATTATAGAGACTGCTTATTGACTGCAATTCTGTCACTGTTTACTGTTGCTATTATCAAAAATGCCATGAAAGCTATGTCAACCAGTTCGATGAAAACATTTCAAACTGTATATAAAACCAGCACACTGTACCCCATGATTGCATTTATGTACACAACCATGATTTAATAATAAAAAAAAAAGAATTAGCAAAACTGTGAGATTCTATCTCTAATTCATGTAGAATAGTTCTCTTGATGAATTGAAAATTGAACATATGATTAATGGCCTCTTGGAAATACATTCTCTTAAAATCATTTTCAAGTCATAAGTTGGCAATCCTCCTGTATTCTGAAGTACAACCAAAATATTTCTTTTATTTTTGTATCTGACTTCTGTCACTGTTATTGAATTCAAAGTTGCTTATGAGTTTTTGCACATACTATAAGACATGTCGCTAGTACGAAAACCTGAGAATCCATAAAAACTGGTTTACCCAGTGTGTTCATAAATTATCATCCTTACATGTGGGAAAAATATTCTGAACTGAGTGAAAAAGGTAAAAGAATAATAAGAAGTGTGATGCAGAAGGCCTAGCGCACTATGGGCTGGGATGGTAGACGAGGCTTTCCCTTCGCAACCCTGAACCCGTTTTCTCATCCCACCTTTACCACAAACGGGCATTTGCTTTCTTTTTCTGTTAAATAAGAAGTTGGGACTAGATTATTATAAAGGACCCTCCAATTCTATCGTTTTATGATTTTATCCATTTTAATAAAAACAAAGATGGCACTGCGACAATATTCTCTATTCTTTGCATTCTGGGTTTTCCAGTTTCTGGTTTCTCCCTAGAACAAAAATAACTCTTGTGGTGAATATTTTCTTCTTTATAATTTCTCACTTTCTACAGCATATACTTACCTAATGGACACATAAAAATTGAAATCATGTGTTTGGCAACAACATGCATAAAACCGGAGATCATTAACAAGTGAAAAATACTCAGAAACATCAAGTCTAATATCACATGTTCTTACTTAAAAGTGAGAGCTAAATAATGTGTACCCATGAACATAGAGAATGGAATAATAGACAATAGAGGTTCAAATGGGTAGGGAGTTGAAGGGGGTAGATGATGAGACATTACTCGATGGGTACAATTATTCAGGCGACAGATACCCTAAAAACCCTGACTTCACCATTATGCAATATATCCATGTAACAAAATTCCACTCATATCCCTTAAGTTTATACAAACAAAAGGCTAGGTGAGGTAGCTCATACCTATAATTCTAAAGCTTTGGGTTGTCAAGGCAGGAGGATCACTTGAGGCTAGGAGTTCAAGACCAGCCTGGAACAAGTCTCCATCTCTACAAAAAATAATACAAAATTTTCAAACATTAGTTGGGCATGATGGCACATACTCATAGTCCCAGCAACTCAAGAGGCAGAGACAAGAGGATCGCTTGAGCCTAGGAGATTAAGGATCTGATTGTGCCCCACTGCATTCCAGCCTGGGCAATTGTCATTTTCCACCAAAGTCTCCAACAGATGTTTATCACACATTCA
>CAUYRH010138169.1:0-15359 GCA_963574655.1 Perodicticus potto
TTTCCAAAGAGAATGTATTAGTTTACATTCCCACCAGCAGTGTAGAAGTGTTCCCTTTTCATCATACATCCACGCCAACATCTCTGGTTTGGGGATTTTGTGATGTGGACTAATCTTACTGGAGTTAGATGATATCTCAAAATAGTTTTGATTTGCATTTCTCTGATGATTAAGGATGATGAGCATTTTTTCATTTGTCTGTAGGGTATGTGCTTGTCTTATTAGAGAAGTTTCTCTTCAAGTCCCTTGCCCACCTTGATATGGGATCACTTGTTCTTTTCTTGCTAATACTTTTGAGTTCTATGTGGATTCTTGTTATTAAACCTTTGTTGGAGACATAACTTACAAATATCTTCTCTCATTCTGAGGGCTGACTGCTTGCTTTACTTATTGTGTCTTGGCTATGCAGGAGCTTTTTAGTTTAATTAGGTCCCAGTAGTGTATTTTTAACGTTGCTTCAATTCCCTGGGGGGGTCCTCCTCATGAAATATTTACCCAGGCCCATTTCTTTAAGAGTTTTTCCTGTGTTTTCTTCTAGTATTATTATAGTTTCATGTCTTAAGTTTAAATCTTTAATCCAGTGAAAGTCTATCTTAGTTAATGGTGAAAGGTGTGGGTCTAGTTTCAGTCTTCTACAGGTCACCAGCCAGTTCACCATTTGTTAAATAGGGAATCTTTTCCCCACTGAATGTTTTTAATTGGCTGGTCAAAGATCAAATAACGGTACGTAGCTGGGTTCATTTCTTGGTTCTCTAGTCTGTTCCATACATCTCCCTCTCTGTATTTGTGCCACTACCATGCTGTTTTGATCACTTTCGATTTGTAGTATAGTCTGAGGTCTGGTAGCGTAATTCCTCATGCTTTGTTTTTATTTCTGAGTAATGTCCTGGCTATTAGAGTATTTTTCTGATTCCATATAAAATGAAGTATTATTTTTTTTGATATATTTAAAGTATGACAATGGAGCTTTAATAGGGATTGCATTAAAATTGTATATTGCTTTGGGTATTGTGGATATTATAACAATGTTGATTCTTCTCAGCCATGAGCATGGTATGTTTTTCCATTTGTTAACATCTTCAGCTATTTCTTTTCTTAGTGTTTCATAGTTCTCTTTATAGAGATCTTTCATGTCCTTTGTTAGGTAAACTCCCAAATATTTCATCATTTTTGGCACTACTGTGAACAGAATAGAGTCCTTGACTGTTTTTTCAGCTTGACTATTGTTGGTATATATAAAGGATACAGATTTATGAGTGTTGATTTTATAACACTGAGACACTGCTGTATTCCTTGATCACTTCTAGGAGTTTTGTGGGAGAAGCCTTGGCGTTTTCCAGATATACAATGATATCATCTGCGAAGAGTGAAAGTTTGATCTCTTCTGATCCTATATGGATACTCTTGATCGCCTTCTCTTGCCTAATTGTGATGGCTAAGACTTTCACTACAATGTTAAAAAGCAGTGGAAACAATGGGCAACCTTGCCTGGTTCCTTTAACTTCCTTCAATACGATATTGGCTGTGGGTTTGCTGCAGATAGCCTCTGTCAGTTTAAGAAATGTTCCTTCTATACCAATTTTCTTAAGTGATCTGATCATGAAGGGATTCTGGATATTAACACAAGTTTTTTCTGCATCAATTGAGAGAATCACATGGTCTTTGTTTTTTAATTTGTTTATGTGATGAATTACATTTATAGATTTATGTATATTGAACCAGCCTTGAGACCCTGGGATAAAACCCACTTGATCATGGTGTATAATTTGTTTGATGTGTTTCTGGATTCTGTCTGTTAGGCTCTTGTTGAATATTTTCACATTAATATTCATTGGTAATATTGGTCTATAGTTTTCTTTTCTTGTTGGGTCTTCTCCTGGTTTGGGTATCAAGGTAATGTTTGCTTCATAGGATGTGTTGAGTAGTATTCCTTTTTTTCCTATATTGTGAAAAGATTGAGTAATATTGGTACTAATTCCTCTTTAAAGGTTTAGTAGAATTCTGGTGTGAAGCCATCTGGTCCCAGGCTTTTTTTTTTTTTTTTTAGGGAGATCTTGCATAGTTGATGCTATTTCGGAACTTGATATAGGCCTGTTCAACATTTCCACTTCCTTCTGGCTAAGTCTTGGAAGATGACATGCTTCCAAGTGTTGGTCAATTTCCTTCACATTTTCATATTTCTGAGAGTAAAGTTTCTTGTAATATTCATTTTAATTTCTCAGGAATCTGTTGTTATTTCATCATTACCATTTCTGATTGATGAAATTAGAGATTTTACTCTTTTTTCCCTGGTTCGGTTAGCCAAAGGTTTATCTATTGTATTGACCTTATCAAAACACCAACCTTTTTATTTATTAATCTGTTGTATAGTTCTTTTGTTTTCAATTTCCTTTAATTCTGCTCTCATTTTTGTTATTTCTTTTCTACTGCTGGGTTTGGAATTGGAATGTTCTTCCTTTTCCAGTTGCTTGAGATGTCCCTTTAGGTTGTTTACTTCCTCTCTTTCCGTTCTCTTGAGCAAGGCTTGCAGTGCTATAAATTTCCCTCTTAGGTTTGCCTTTGCAGTATCCCAGAGTTTCTGATAATTCGTGTCTTCATTATCATTTTGTTCCAATATTTGGTAATTTCCTCCTTAATCTCATCTATAAACCAGCTATCATTCAGAATAAGGTTATTTAGCTTCCATGCTTTTGTATGAGTATGCAGATTTCTGTTGTTGCTGAGTTCAGCTTTTATTCCATGATCATCTGAGAAGATTCAAGGAAAAATTTCTATTCTTTTAAATTTGCTGAGGTTAGACTTGTGAACTAAGATGGGATTGATTTTGGAGTATGTTCGATGGGCTGATGAGAAGAATGTGTATTCAGTTTTGTTGGTATGAAATGTTCTGTAGATGTCTGTTAAATCCAAATGGTTAAGTTTAAATCTAAAATTTCCTTTCTTGGCTTCTTATTGGAGGATCTATCCAACACTGCCAAAGGAGTGTTAAATCTCCGACTATTATGGTGCTGGAGGAAATCAAGTTGCTCATGTCTGTTAGAGTCTCTCTTATAAATTGAGGTGCATTCTGGGTGTGTACATAAATATTAATAATTGGAATCTCATCGCAATGAGTATTAACTCTTAACAAATGTGAAGTGACCATCTTTACCTTTCCTTATTTTTGTTGGTTTAAAGCCTATTGTATTGTGAATAAAATTGCAACCCCTGCTTTTTTCTGCTTTCCATTTTCCTGGTATATAGATGGCCATCCCTTCCCCCTGAGTCTATTTTATCTTTTACAGTAAGATGAGATTCTTGTATGCAGAGATAGCTGGCCTGAGTTTTTGTATCCAATCAGCCAATCTGTGCCTCTTTAGAGGACAATTTAAGCCATTCACATTAATTGAGAATATCGATAAGCCTGGTAGAATTTTGGCTATTGAGTTTTTGGAAAGTCTAGTGGACATTGTTAATCCTTTTGCTATTGTGGAAGTTGGAATTTGATCAAAAGTTTTGGAGTGAGTTTTTGTGGTGAAGGATTATGCTGGTCATTATGGAGGATAGGTCTGAGAATAAACTGGAGAGGTGATTTAGTTATGGCAAATTTCTTCAACATTTGAATTTCATTAAAGTATTTAATTTCTCCACTTTCATTAAAGTATTTATTTTTCTCAGAGAACTCTTTCTCTGAGTTCTTAAATGAAACTCAGTTAAGCTAGATACAGGATCCTAGGTTGAAAGTTATTTTGTTTTAGGAGATTAAAAGTTGATGACCACCCTCTTCTAGCTTGAAAAGTTTCAGCAGAGAGATCTACAATCATTCTAATATTTTTCCCCTTGTAGGTTATTGTTTTCTTATGTCAGGCTGCTTTCAGAATTTTCTCCTTCCTATTAACTTTAGTGAAGTTAATTATGATGTGTCTGGGGGTTTTCTTATTTGGGTTGAGTCATACTGGGGTTCTGAAACTGCTATCTGGATTTCAGAACCTCTTGGCATGTCTGGAATGTTCTTCTTCATAATCTCATGAAAAAGTGCCTTTGTGCTTTGTGAAGCAACTTTGTCACCTTCAGGAATTCCTATAAGGCAAATATTAGTTTTCTTTAAATTAACCCAAAGCTCTCGAGAGAATGATCCATTTTTGATCTCCATTTCTCTTCCTCTTTGAGCCCTTGCGAGCATTCAAAAGGTTCATCTTCAATGTCAGAAATCCTTTCTTTTGCTTGCTTCATTCTGTTACTGAGGGATTCTACTGTACTTCTCAGTATTTGAGGGCTACAAATTCTTGTCTGAGTGTGTCAAAATCTTTGGTGATTTTGTCTTTGAATTCATTGAATTATTAAGACAACTTTTGAATTGCTCCTTGAATTTCTAATTCCAACTTTACCTCTAATCTATTAATCTTATTTGCAATCCAAACTCTGAATTTGATTTCTGACATCTCAGAATTTGTTTGTTTATGAGTGGATTCTTCAGTTGTATCTTCCATATCGTTCCTTGGGCGAGTTGATCTACTCTGGTTGTTCATGTAACCAGAGTTTTTCCACTGATTCTGCCCCATGATTATTTTACACCATTTGGCTAGATTAGCAGATAAAGTTAATTGGGTTGGGGGGCTCCTGGAGTAGTGATTAACCTGTCTTTACCCAAGGGTTGTGACTGGTGTCTGTATCTGTTCCCCTAGATCTTTACAAAGGTCCCATACAGTGTTCCGGCCTGAGACACTGGGGACTTACTTGGTGTGATGAGGCTAAGTGTCTCTGTCTTGTTTTTAGCTGGTCTCTATCCCACCCTAGTGAATTAGTTACTCTGGGTTGGAGTGTCAGCTGCAATTAAGTCACCCTGTCCCCCACAGGCAACAACTGGAAAAGGACAATCAAACCTTCCCACAACCACACACTCAGGGTACCACTTTGGATAGTCCTCAGGTGATTGGTACAGTCCAAGAGATCTGAATCAATTGTCCCAGACAGGACCCAGTCTCAGTTGAGGGATTTCAAAAGGTCTCTGGCAACTAGATAGCAGGGATCTGCTGGCAGCTTGAATATGACTCATTGTGGTGCTCCATGGAGTTAGAAGGACCTCCCTCCCCAGCAAATGAATTAGTCTGCAAAGGTTCATGCCTCCTTCCTCACCTTGCACCACTATCACACCCAGTCACTGGTAACCCCACAGGGCTATGACTCAGTTCCCTCCAATGAGCAGATGCTCCAGGGGTTTAAGCCTGTCTGAGTCACAGAGAGATCTTATGTCTCCTTGGCCAGGCTTCCACACTCTGCCACCATCTGGCAGGGGAAGCTGAGGCCTCACAACCTCAGGTGGTTAATGGAAGCCGGGGCAGTTCACTCAGTTCCAGCCCCACCCCTGATTGATGTTGCCGACACTTATATTTGTGCAAAATTTGTGATTCTGTCCTGGCAATATTCCCCTGCATACCAGGTGCTCTTTGAGTTCACAGAAACTGTGACTCAGCGCCTGTCTGCGCTGCTCCCAGAACTGGTGTTTCTGTTTCTCTTGCAGTCTGCGTTGGGGCGGGTGCGGCTCATGCTCAGCCTGGAGTTCTAGCCTCGGCCTGGCTGCCTTTGTCTCGGCAATGATCCCTGAGGGCTGGGTGTTTCTTAGGCTAACTAAAGCAGTCCTCTGGCTCAGCCCTGCCCTGGGAATATGCCATCTTTGCCCACCCATCTTCAATTCTCCATTCTGCCATGTGCTGCCCAGGCTGGTATCACCTCAGGAATACCCTTTGCTTACAGGGTCTGTGTTACCATCCCAGGTATATTCTGCAGTGTCTGCCACCAGAGAAGATGCCCAGCTTTCTCTGGTTTCCCAGACAGATAGGGAGTCCTTCTCTAATATCCCCAGGGATATGAGCCCTTTTGTTCCTGCTGCTGCTCTGTGCCAGGGAGCACCACCTCTCCTTTTCTTATATGGTTCCTTCAATCTACCGTTTTCTCCTTTTCCCTGTGTCACAGAATCAGTACAGACGTGCAACAGCCCATGCCCTGTCCATACCTCTAGAGAAAATGCCCAAGAATCTCGACTACATGAGGGACAGGCTTCCAGACCTCAGAGTGAGAGTGGAGGGGAGTACTTGGAGTTCAAATTGCAGGTAGAGAATATATATAGTTTTATACAGTTTTTATTTCTGGCAGGAGAGTGCCATGGCACCCTAGTAGGGGAAGGAGGTACATTTTTTAGAGGGTCTCTCCCATGGGATAAAATGGGAGGATGTTTGAACTCTGCTCACTTGCTTGTAGAAAGTATATTATAAGTTGTTCTCATGGGGAGGGTACTCCCATCCACGTGGTGATGGAATTTGTACCTTTTTTTTGTGTCTTTGGGGTCACAGCTTGCCTCAACAAGGTTAATATGTGTTCTTCAACCTTATCTCTTGAACCTCATCCAAACCATCAGCTTACTTACTAAACTTCTGTCCTTTAACTCTCCTTCTGGATGGTAGCCTCTGTGAAAAGCTAGCTCCAGTCGGCCATCTTGCCCCAGCCTCATTTTCAATGTTTATATATTCTTTTTCTTAAGAGCAATCATGTGAATTTTCTCTAAGGAAATCAATGTTTAAGATGAAAAGTAGAAAGTAATACCATTAAAAACCTTTGGCAACTGAAAAGCTGACACTACTCCCATGTTGTTACATTGAAGAAAAATCATCACACCTTCAAAGAACTGTTTATTTTTGCTCTTCTGTGAGTACAACAGCCTGAATGTGAAATTGTGTAGAGAAAACTAAGTAAATCAACTTTTGGATTCTATTTGTATTACATCTAAAGTTAGTCCATATTTGTGATTTCCTCATTCTACATATATAAAATTCATTGGTATCATATTTAAATTTTGGGGTTCTTGATATATAATTCACAGAAGACCATTTTCACAGGCAAATCCTTAAACTGACCTCATTCTGCCTTTCTCCATTCCTGCCTTCTGTTCTCCTTCCTTACCTTTGTTCCTGTCTTCCTTTTCTCCTTCCTCCTATCTTTTTTTTTTTTTTGCATAATTGCAATCATGTTTCTTATTTCTAAACATTATTCATATTAAAGCTTTTACACATAGGGCATAAAATGTTGTTGAAAGGCAATTCAATTCACCCATCAAGACTAATAAGTAGGTGTTGTTGAAGACAAAAAGACATACCATCATCTCGGGGTGATTGCAAGAAAATTAGAGACAAAAGCAGAGGCATTTGCAGTAGTGAGGACTGTAGAAAATGCCCTCACACAGGGCTTGCAGGGATTTACCTATTTACTGAACATTGGTACTATTCCCAGTTGTGAAAGTTAGAAAACTATTGGTAAGCTATGTGCTACAATTGGAGATGAGTAATTATATGAAGTGCCACATTTCAACAAGTATAAAGGAAGGAACATTTTTAGTCTGAAAGAACAGTAAATCGAAGATAGGCATGTTGTATTTGGAAGATAAGTCAACAGTATGTAACAGTACACTGATATGATAAGTGTCACATCATGAAAGATCATGTGTGCTTCATGAAGTAGTTTAGAACCTCCCTGGGGATGACATGGATTTTGGGAAGTTAATAGCTGCAGCAATATGAAGGAAGAATTAAAGTGTAGAAAGACAGAGACTATTAAGTGGCTATGATGATACAACCCCCAAGAAACGTCAAAAATATAGACTAAAGCAAGTGGAAATATAAGCAAAGAGTTAATAGAATAATGCATTTGGGAGGCATTAGAGAAATAGAATAACAGAATTTACTGAATGGTTTACCTGAGTAAACTCAAATGACATAGAGTACTAGATTGGTGATGATATTAACAACCAAGATAGAAAATATAGGAGTCACATATTTAGGGTGAAATTTAATTAATTTTTAATATTTTGAAGCACCTCTAGGGTGTTCACATGAAATTATTGCAGCAGATTGATGCCTTTATATATCTACATTATAGGCAGAGATATATGAGATAAAACATAGGTATGGCAATCATCATAAGCTAAATGGGTAGCAGATTACTAAAGAACAATTATAGAGAGAAGGCTGAGAATGTAATCTTAAATAAAAAGTGAAGGAGATGGAGATAGAAAATAATTGCTACTTTATGGATGGTTTTGAATTTAATTAGGCATGGAAGCAGAAAAAGAGATGAGCCTGAGTCATACAATTTAATGTAATGCAGGAAAAAAAACGAGGCTTTAAGAAGTTCAGCAATGGGAATTCAGCAATATAAAATGCTATACAGAGTGCAGAGGGAAGCATAACAGAAAATGCTAATAAACTTGATTGGAGGTAACTATTAATACATTAATTTCAGTTGTGAAGTTGTGGCAAGAAAGGTGGAGATACAAATTCCATGGGCTACGTATTTGGTTAAGGAGGGGCAGTGCTGACTTATTTTACTAACTTTATAAGAGAAAGCTAGTTAAAGGAGATGGAAATTTGAGCATGTTTGTGTGTAAAACCATATAAATGCAGTAGATAGATTGAGAATACAAAGCAGAATGAATAATTTTTTTTTCTAGGGAGGAAGATAATAAATGGTAATACTAGACACTTGAACTTTGGCATTTATAAAAAGGAGGGTCTTCCTCTAAGGAGACCATAGTGAAGGAAGAAAAGTCTTGTGAAAATACAAAGAAACTCTTAGTGGAGGAGAGAAATTGGAGATCACAGGCCAGGTGGTCTTGATAATTTCAGAGAATTGTTAGATCATTTGTTCATCTGTTAAAATTTATGCTACTGAGGCGGGCTGGGGACTTGAAAATGTTGAAGAAAGTTTGGATCTGTTGCTATAGGGAGAGAAATATAGAGTCAACAGTAAAATTTGAATCATTTGTATTTCTAGTGAAGTCATGAAGATGAAAGACATTATTTTCCCAAGTCACACACTTTGCGCAGATAACAGTGAAGAAAACAGATAATGAGAATTTCCCAGGGATGGAATTAGGTGTGGACCCTAGAGAAAGAATGATGGATACATTGCAAGGACTTCTCAAACTGTGTCAATCAGTTGCAAGCTGAATTGAAAGAAAAGTGAAATCATGTGGGCATGATGGACTATTACACCATGGAAAGATCAAAGCCACAGGATTCCCCACAATGACAGAAATTAGCTTCTGTGCACATCTGGAGGGGAAGGTATGATCTAGTTGAAGTTATGGTCAGGACATGAAGAGAATCAGTTTCTAGAGATCACACAAACAGGATGAAGACAGGCCAATAAATGGTTGACTTGGAGGAGAGAGAGGTCACCAGAGTTCAATAATTTTAAGAAGTATGAGACCGCAATGTGGGAATGATGACAGGAAAAGGAGAGAATGTGTGAACCAGATGAAAAAGACAGTGAGGAAATTTTCATAAGAGTTCGCTATACAAATATTCATAATAATGGAAAAATAAAAAAGACAGAGAGAGAAGAGAGAGGAGGAGGAGGTTAGGTATTAATTATTTCCATTAAAGTGAAGGCTATTTGGGGGAAATTATTACCCATGTGCAGTGTCAATTTTGATTACCACACTAAGCCAAGATTACATATATGAGTTTTATACAGACTTAGACATATTCAATGTACCTTATGGAAGCATAGATTTATAAATTAAAGGAAAATGACCCTAGTTCAATCTGGACTAGAGTCTTATGTTTATGTCTTTAGGACTCAAATTTAGATAGACTTTATAAGTTGATTGAAATATTCAGTATAGAGCAAACAGGAGAGCAGTAAGAGCTCAAAACCATATTATATAGGGCATGCAATTTTTGAGGTATGTATCAAGGGGGATACAGTGCTCTACTTCAGTATTTCACATAAAAAAGAAATTAGACTTAGTTGTGATTGCAGAGGCCATAAATAGGATCTATGGATGCTAGTTATTAAGAAGCAAATTTTGACTTAATGCAGGGATAGAATAGTTTGGATGGTCCCTAAAAGGAAATTGCTTCTTCTTGAAGTAATGAGTTACATGCTGTGAAAAGTATTCACAATAGACTAGTTAGGCAATTCTCGCATATATTGAGCATCACAGAAGAACAGAATTGGTAAATTCTGGGAGCTTGTTAGAAATGCAGAATTTCTAGTGGGGAAGATGGAGGATGACAAGGACTGTCTCCCCAAGCTTAAGGACCTGACATTTCTCAAGAGCCATCTGGAGCACCTGCAGTGGCTCGTAGAAGATGAAGTCAGCAGTGGCATGGGACAGGATGGCTGCCTGTTGTCCTCTCCATTCCTCCAGGGATTCCTGGCTGTCTATGTGGCAGCCGCGCTGAGGGCATCAGCAGTGTTGGGCTTTGCTGTGGGAACCTTCACTGGCATCTATGCAGCTCAGGCACATGCTGTGCCCAATATGGAGAAGACATTGAGGGACTATTTGCAGTTTTACTGCTCAAGGGACCTGACTAGCTCTGGAAGCTTGGGGAAGGCAGGACGAGCAGCTGGGGATTGCAGGGTGAAGTCTTTTGACCACAGATGTTCCATGTAGCCTCCCTGGCTATCATCAGTTTCCAGGGCTACCAGATCCTCCTCTCCAAGCCCTGACTGGAGTTTGAAGCTGACTCTGATCCTCAGTATCTGTCTGGCAATGTACCATAGCTCCTCCCTCCTGAGAGCTGGCTCCATAACTTGATTTCCCTAAAAGTATCACAATCTCCACTGTCCTTTGCTGAAACTACACAGGCCTCCTAGGGTCTGGTGTGGGCCTGAGTGGACAGGACAGGGGTTTACCAGTCCTGGGCCATCCCAGGCAGGCCCACTAGACTCTGATGCTACTCCTGTCCACTGCCATGTATGGCACCCATGCCCCATTGCTGGCACTATGCCATCTGGATGGCCAAATGCCCTTCCGCTCCTCTTCAGTTGTGCTGCTGACTGAACTGACCAAGCTACTGTTGTGCACCTTCTCCCTCCTGGTGGGTGGGCAAGCATGGCCCCAGGTGGCCCCATGCTGGTGCCAGGTTGCTCCCTTCACACCGTCGCCCCTGCTCTATGGAGCTAACAACAACTTGGTGGTCTTCAGCTTTACATGGACCCCAGCATCTACCATGTACTGAGCAATCTCAAGATTGGAAGCACCACTCTGTTCTACTGCCTTTGCCTTGACACTGCCTCTCCACATTCCAAGGGTTAGCACTGCTGTCGCTGAGGGCTGCAGCAGCCTACTGTGCAGGGCTGGCCCTTCAAGACCCCCGGGACACCATTCCTGGGCCCCTTCCAGCTGCTGCCACCAGCCCCATGCCCCTGCATCTCACTCCACTGGGACTTCTGCTCCTTATCCTGCACTGCCTTATCTCAGGTTTGTCATCTGTGTACACAGAGCTGCTCATGAAGTGGCAGCAGCTGACCCTAGCACCTCAGAACCTCTTCCTCTATACTTTTGATGTGCGTCTGGACCTAGATCTGCATGCTGGTGGTGGCCCTGGCCCAGTCCTCTTGGAGAGTTTCTCAGGATGGGTAGCCCTGGTAGTGCTGAGCCAGGAGCTAAACCGACTGCTCATGCCTGCTGTCATGTAGCACAGCAGTAGTGTCATACACCTCTTTGTTGTGTCCTGCTCGGTCAAAGCCATGCTCCCAGCAGCCCTGCTGAAGCTGCAGCTCACAGGCACTTTCTTCCTGTCCACGCGGCTCATCAGCCTGGCTGCATGCCTGTACTATAGCAGCCGCTAACCCCAACCCTGTAGATTGAGAGCCACTATCAGAGCTCCCTCCTAGGCCTCGCTTCCCACCCCCTGAACAGCCCTGTAACAAGTATCTTGTGAGGAAAGCTGGGGAAGCTAGTTCAGCCAGTTAGTCTCTGGAGCTCTGTGGATGAAACGGGTACTCCTAGCAGATCCAAAGAGCAGGTTTGGTTATGGAAACTTTTAACCACCCCACCAAGTTCTTCTGATCTAAGGAATTAGAGTAGCATCAATACCTAGGTCTGAGAAATGACCCCATCCCAGAGCAGGTGGGCCCCCTGACTCATCCTGCATGAACACAGTTGCTCAAAGTGGAGTATGGGCAACACGTCACTTTCCTGATGTACTTAGCCACCACAGCAGATCCACTGCCACCAGGCCTGGTGCTGGGTGCTTCTGCCCAGCTTTGGTACGTGACTCCCTCATAAGGAATGCTCAACCCCACTGCACCTACCACTGTCATACAGGAAGACCCCCCCAAATTGCCATAGATTATATAACCATCACCCAGACCATTCTGCCAACCTCCTTAGTTCCAGCAATACTTGGAGACATCCCCTCTTCTCCCTCCACATCGCTGCTCCCCAAACCCAGCCTTTGTTCTGAAACCCCAGAGATAGCTGAAGTTTGACTTATCTCAGGGAATGGTGGCCCTGAGCCCTTGCTTAAGCCTATACTCCTGACCTTTCTGCTCATCCCGAATGCCCTCTTGAAGCCTGCTGCCCACTCTAAAGCTCCTAGGAGGAAGTGCCATCATTTCCACTCTGGGTCCTGCCTCTGACAAGCAGTCTCCCAGCTCCCAACAGCCTGAGGAAGCTCTACACAGAGTGACCTAGGACCAGGTGCAGGAAACTTCTGTAGCTCAATCAGTGTCCCTAACTGGATAAGTAATAAGGTCTTATAAAGTGTTCTAGAGGGTAGGGTGGTCCCTACAACCCCCATCCCAATAAAAAGTAATATAGAATTTCAGGGCCCATCCCAAATCTGTGTTTTAATGCTGAATTTTAACAACAGCCCCCAATAACTACCCTGCATGTTAAAGCATTAATCCAGAGAACATTTCTCCATTGAATATAATTGGGTTCATAAGCTATAGTCTTTTCATTTTCTGTGAGTTTTCTCATATTCTCTTTCTATTCTGTGACTTTTGCCATATAAATTGATCAAAAGCACTTCATTCTTTGCTCAGTTTATCTTTGCCTTTTAAAATTTTACATCCCAAGTGAAGGACCTATTAGAACCTATTAGACTTGAGTCTTTATGTTAAATTCAATTTTATAAGATTGTTTTTATATGGCAGCACTCTTTAGATCATTTACATACTAAGAAATTTGAAATACTACTTTTAGAAAAAAACTTTGTGCCTCATCAGTGTCATAAATGAAATATTATCTGAACAATGCTTTGTAAACAATAACATCTGAAGATTCCTGTAGCACTTCCACTGGACCACATCTCTTTCTTACGATTCAGTGTTGAGTCTTGGGGTATTACAGTAGCTCTTTTCTTTACTAAGAATTCACTTTAACTGGCTAGTGAAATAGTTTTTTGACGAGTACGTGCAAAGGAGAATTGTTACTTTATTGCTTTTGTCTTGCTTTTACTTTAGTCCCTCCATTTTCAAGCAAACCAGCTTCTCATTTTTATTACTCAGCTTTGTTTAAGGTCCTGGACTTTTCTTCTGAGACAACTCAAACTTTGTTTTATTTTTAAATGCCTGATAAAAGTAATAGAGAGTGATATGATTATCAACAAGAAAAACTAGATTGATAAACTGCGGTAGTAATTATTATTATTACTTTTTGCTTATAAAGCACATTCCTTGAGTTTTTCTTTCTTTGATTGGCTTTCCAATTAGCATAAATATGATACAGCTCTTTTAAAAGAGAAATACCATAGAAATGAATAGGGCTTTTAGTCATAAATCTCTGTTGTGACTTGATAATGTTTTGGGTGAATGCACAACTGGGCTTTATAAAAAATTTCCATGGTCAACAACAGCACATAACAGTTTACAATATCTGTCTTCCAAAGGGAGTATTAGCACTACTTGGAAAAGCAGCTGATTTTATGGCAACTGACAACAAACAAGAAATAATGGTTTTCATAGTGACAAGTAAAGAGAGTTTATTATGAAGTTTCTCTTCTTTGAATTGGAGAAAGATTTGATGTTCGTGACGAATAATATCCTTGGTAACCTACAGAAAGATGAAGCCTACTAAGTAAAATTGTCTTTTGTCTAATGGCAGCTACATTATGGACCAAAACACTTAAAGTGTGTGTTTGTACTTGCTTTGCAACTACATTAATAATACTTTGATAGTGAAGCCAAGTTTGAGAGTAATGCCAGTTTCCTATGGAGTTTGTGTAATACCCTTAAACTTTACTAGCTATTTTCCTTAATAGACCACTTACCCTTGTGCATCTCTTCCTTGTTTCTAGTGACACACCTCTGAAGTTTTATTTTTATTTTTCTCTTAACCAATCTCAGTCCTTTGTTTCAAAATTATGAAAAAGTCAACATAAACCTTTCAGCAGCATGAAAGGGTACTTTTTCAATTGTTGATGAAAACAGAAACATGTTTTAAAATCTTGCTGCTTCAACCAGCATTCCTTTGGGTACTTAGGAATTTAAGGTATTTTCTCATTTGTTTACAAATTGTGTTTTCTTTGGAGTGAAGCATCTGCTCTTAGTCAGTTCTTTGGATTTGCAACAGGACCCTCATCTTTTGCTGATCTACTTTTTCAGACTTATCTCCTTCCCATCCTCCTTCCTTGGGTCACCTGCGCTCCAGCTTCTTGGGGTTTCTGAATCGCTACTCACCTGCAGGCCTACTTACTCCCAGTGTTCTGCTTCTTTCTGCCAATTTCCTTTTCATGGGGATCCCTTTCCTTTCATGTCACTTACCCACGGTCTCTTCTCCTTTTAAGACCTGTGTCCAATGTGTGTTATATCCCTGAGTATTTTGATAGTAATTAAGATAGAAATTATTTTCTGCTCTAAAGACTTATTCCTTCTTTCACTAGTAAGTCCTTGAAACATGAAGATTTAGCTCATGCTCTCCATGCTGCTTCTTCTCCCCACTGACCTCCTGAGGCTAAAGTCAGGAGGCAAATGCTCCTGAATGTATTTTTTTTATTTATTTTATTTATTTATTTTTTTTTACATATACATGTGTTTATTAGGTTTCCACTTTTTGCCTTCACAGAATTAAAAAGGCTTAAAATTTCATAGCAATAACAATGTTTAAGATAAGGACTAGAAACAAAACCTCATAAAGAATGAACGAAGATAAATACATTCAGAAAAGAAATCAGACAAGTACTGCATCAAAATATTAATCAATATTAACAATAAAAATGCAAAGAAAGTAACATTCACATTGTCAAATAAGAGTATGTCTATTATAGAATGCTTTAACTCTTAGGCTCAGTATGGAGTCATCGGTTAACTACTTTTTTTTTTTTCCCAAAGTCTCAGAAAATAGACGACTAATATTTATAAATAAAAGTAAAAGATAATTTCAAAAAACATATCATGCCAAATCTTATAGACAATAGAAAAAGAAGAAATATTTCAAAATCATTCTACTTAATCTGGATACACCTGATATTAAAATTGGAGAAAATATATTGTTATGAAGGGAAATTACAAACATATTTCACTTATAAATGAGAATATAACATCCTAAACAACATATTAACAAGTTGAATTCAAAATTAATGTTTAAGTAA